>JABJVR010000002.1:162027-270951 GCA_025773905.1 Chitala chitala | reverse complement strand
CAAGAACACAAGAAAATCCTGCGTGCAACAAGTTAATGGAGCGGTTTTATATTTTACAGTGCGGAGTGTTGTAAGTCACCGTGTGAAAATGAACCTTCGTACAGTCATACACACATTAGGCTACTTTTGAAGCTGTAAAACACGGCGGTGTAAAAGAGATTTAACGCATTCATTAATACGTTTTAAGCAGCAAAGACAATTAAGTACTTATGTTCAACTAGAGACATCGTGTTTAATATACGGACATTCGCCATTTCCCTCATGTACGGCACCCCACTTCCCTGTACTGTCCATGTAAGCACTTTAACATCGTGCACTGTACGTGTCCTTTCCGTTTCGCACTATTACACGTTTATAAAAGATCATAACTGATGCTTTTCATTTTCACTGGCTGCGTTCAGCTGAATGCCATTGTGGATTGACTGAGGACACCAAAACGTATATGTATTGAAACGAGTCTTCAAATGCAGTAATATGTTTTTCGGCATTGCCTACTACACTAAACAACAATATTAAATGTATTAGCTAAAAAATGTTTGCAATAAAAACAGGTTTTTGTGCGCTCTGTTCTGTTGCGAATGGAAGGTAGTATGGCAGATACCCTATGAGCTATCTGTAAGGTAAAAGTTTTTATTCCCAGTAGTGAATTTACTGTTCTACTCGTCCAAGACAATTACCCATTTTTTTCCAGTATAATATTAAAAGGGATAAATCGGTATATTGTGTCACTGGCAAACATAATTAATTATTATTTCCTGTTTACAGCTGAAATACAATATATTGTTAATTCCAAGTTCTTTTCTTTTCCTCAACATTAGTTTCAACCACATTTTGGTTTGTCTGTTTAACTTTGGTAGTCGCTTACTAATGCTAGAGGGCACTGTTGTGCCATTGGTGGCATTACCATAGTTTACAAGCCTTATACATGCAGTCTAAACAGCTAGCCAGCGGGTCATTGTTTAAGACATCTCCACTGTAGTCAAGTAACCCGTGTCTTCTAAATCTTAATATCTCAGTTAGGACTGTGTGTCACATATGCATAATTAACATTGTTTTTTTAACAGTGGCCTCCATATGTTTCTGACATGCCCCCCATAATTTTGAAACACTCCACACTTCTTACTTGTCATTGTTACTCTACCCGTGGTCATGCTTTGACTTATATATTTTGCCATGCTCATAATTGCAGGGTGGTTATGCAGTGAAAGGGCAGGCAAACAGCTCTTATGGAGGCTGCTGCAGTGCCGGGTCTCCTGTCAGAACATTATCATGCAAGGAGCTGGGTGGCATTTACTGAACTAAATTCTGGCTCTGAATTAAGGCGACGGGCTGCATTTCTGGGTCGAAGACCTCGTGATGCTCTTAAGAGTCACGAGCTCTTCGATAGCAGCTGTGACAAATCAAGAGCAGCCGTGCAACGCTTTCCCATTTCCCCGACCACACAGTATTCACAGACAAACATTAAAGATGCCGGATCGAAGGTAAACGGCTACCTTTTACGTCAGTGTTTTTGCGTTTAGCCTCATTGCCTTCAGCTTTCCAGTCATTTAATGAAGGAATGATCCTGACTTCCAGCTGGCTTGTTAGAAGCGTGCAAATCCGGAGACCAGCAAATCAGTGGGTGTTGTGCGTGCCCACCAGGGACACCTGTGCATTCACGCTAGTGTTTTTACTTTCAGAGATTATCACACAGTGTTCATTTGTGGAAACTTTGAAGGGTGTTTTTGAAACAATGAACAAAATGTATGTAAAAAACTGAGCATTTTACATTAGTGAGGACGTCCAGTGGCTAAAACATCTGTTTGTGCTGTTTTTTTTTAACATTATCCGCTGGTTTGCGATATGATGTTAAACCCACCTGTCCAGATTCTAGCCAGATATGAGGCTACAATTTCTGGGGCCTTTCCAGCCTGGACTAAGGGGTGGCATGACACCCTGCAGTGCACTAAGCAGGGAAAGGCAGTAATGAATGTTAATTACTGGATTTGTTGACCAATCTGCCATTCGGTCCAACATCAAGGCCTGGTGCAAGAGATTGTGATGATGTTACAATGAAATGCAACAGGTGAGCTTTGAATGAGGTTTGGCCTAAACTGTATTCCAATTAACATTGTTTGTATAATATCTAAAGCATTCACAAAACGCAGGGAGTAAAATTCAGTACACGTAGATGAGGAAGGGTAAACCTCGAATCTGTCCATTTAGCGTTCCATTAGAGGGGAACACAAAGACTTATTTCCGATGAACATTTATGGTATTTTTTTGTGCTATTCTTAAAGGCTTCTGACACTGTGGTAAATTTTCAATGTTAAAAGGGACACTCAAAGTCCTGCATGCCAAAAACATTTTCTGCTTCACTTCATGCACTTCACTATCTGTGCGTTCCTTGCCTGGAAGGAATAGGGAGAACCTGTAATGAAAAAAGGTTGTCTGTTTCAATTTTACCAAATCTAGATCAAATGTGTTAATGCGGAGAATAAGAATGGATTCATGAACTCAAAAAATTGCCAACTATTCATTGATGAAATCTATAGAATATATAAATATCCTAATCAAGCTTTTGTTAATTATCTTTTAGTTGTTGGTATTCCCTTTTCTGCTTTGTTCATAGTAATTACTGGATTTCGGAATTCAGAGTTAAGCTTGGCATTTAAATATGCCTACTGTGTGTCCGTTTTACTGTTCATCTTTAATTGTGTGTTCAAACTGGCCTTTTTAGGCTTTCATATTTAACATTAAGATGAATATATTTAACCTGTTTTAGACTAACTTTGCAAAATGAACTGCAATGACTGAAGTCTATTGACAAATGTTTTATATAAAATGTTAATTCATAGGTATCTAAATATTTGAGTCAATTAATAAAAATTTGACTTGATAGCAATGAAAAGTATTGTAATATACTGTATACTGTAAAACTGATCTTCACCAATTAATATGAAAATATCTTGACTGTATTATGACATTTTGGTACTTGATATTATTTTTCACGATTTAGAGGCCTCATACAGTAATTAGAAGGTTTCAGATCAACAGGTCAGATATTTCAGTTAGTCAGTCACCTTCTATACCATGTCATCCTGTTAAGGGTCACAGGGAAGCCTGGAGCCCATCCCAAAACATAGGGCGCAGGGCAGGGGACACCCAGGGCGGGGCGCCAACCCACCGCAGGGCGCGGGCGCGCACACACACACACACACACACTCTCACACACGCTTGCTCTCACACACACACACACACACACACACACACACACACACACACACACACACACAAGGTCAGATGTTTCATTTTTTTCTTATTCACATTTTGTATTTATAATATGCATACATCCAAGTATCAGATGGTAAATGGGTGAGCAACATCTTAGTAGCTGATGATTCATGTATTATAGAGCACCGAGTCTCTGTCCACATGTACATATGTAGCGTACATATGTGAGATGTTGCGTGGTGATCAGTCTGTTTGGCTGACCTCTAATTCTCCATGTGATGCTCCTTTCACCCGTGACTTACAGCACTTGGGGATATTGTGAAAATGGCATGAAGATCAGCGACCCAAAAGATTCCCCATTACACAGAAGTGAGCATTTTTTCCAATAAACATAGATTAAATGAAAACATAAATACAAACGATTCTGGAGATACGCAAATCCATACTTAGGAAAGAAATTTCAGAGCATTTCGTATTTCGCACCATGGTAAACGCGCATGAGAAGTTAAAAAGAGGCAGCCCACAGATGTGTCAATTTTGAGGTAAAAATGAAAATGATAAAGAAGTACGAAGGAGGACAAAGTTTATCGTCAGTTGCATATGAAGTCAGTTTTGTCATATTAATCGGTCAATTGGGGAAATTCATACAAACAAAACTGGTTCACGTAATGGGCCGTGGAACACATTAATTACGTATGTCGGAAACCATCCGTAAATACCCTGGTAAGTGTCCTGCATTTGCTGTGGTCAAATTTCTGTCACATGCATAGTTGCACATAAATGAGTGATAAGGCTGATGCCCTGAGTGGAATTTCCACAGTGATTCAGCTGTCCAGGAATTTTGATCACGGGTTTCCACAGAGACCTGTGAACAATGTCTTGGAACGCTGCAGACGATGATGCTGTAGTCGTGTTGAGGTGGTAAAGTTTTACTCGCCTACCTGTACCTCCACTGTAGGTGGGACTTTCAGCAAAGACAATACGCAGATATAGTACCATGAAGCGCACCGCTCTGACTTCAAGTCTGTGTTTTCCATGAACCTGAGGTCAAGTGTGCATAAAAGCGTACAATTTTTGATGGAAATTACTAGGTGAGTATTTTCGGTTTTTATTTATTTATTTATGTATTTAAAGATGACTTTCACCTCCTCTTTCGCCGCGCATATCGTCCTTCCATGAATGATCCGACAGGTGTGATTTTTTCCAGTCCTTCGGTCTCCTGGCTATCCAACCCATCATTTGTGTTCATATTTGACCATAACCCAAGCAGCACACCAGGTGCTGTCAACCTCTTGTAAGACATCACCCCGTCCACCGGCGCTCCTGCCGTGGGTCAGGACCAGCGTTAACCCCACTGCGGAGGTTCGCCACCCCCGGGGTCACGCTGGCCTGCCCACTCCCACACCCCATGGCATCAGCGGCCTCTCTCTCCACCTTCAGATGTTCACTACACTTGTGGTCGCTGAAGAGAGCTGCCTTTGCGTTCAAGTAAAACTGTTAAAAGAAGTGACTCTGCCATAGCTTACCTCCAGGGAGTGGCAGGAAGTCCAGGTGCCCACCCCTCTCCTTTCCACTCAGATGACTAATAACCAGACAGGGAGGGGACCAGCTTGACTGCACTGAGCCAGGGCAGTTCTCTCTGGGAATGGGGCAGGAAGGATAGGGTCCCTTCCAAACTCTGACAGGCCCTGTCAGGCATGGCCATCTTGGTGCCCAGCTGTTCTAAAGGTCACTGCAGTCTGTCACATGTTCACTGCAGCACAAGGCTCGCCATCATTATATTTTTACACTCATGCATTCCAGGCCCTTCCTCACACTTTCTCTTCCCTTCTCTGAATCTTAATACCTGCCTGCCACAGTCCTTTGTTCCACATCTAACCCTTTGTGTACCTTTGTCTCCTGGACATATCTCCTGACATTTTTATTGAAACATAACAAAATAATTAATGCCCCACTGTCAAAAAATTAATAATTCCTCACAGGTGGCTTCAGTAAATGAAAATGCAGATAACTTAGTGCCTTTCTTGCAGTCAGAATTACACCCCATATTGCTTTACTGCTGTTATGTTACGCAGATTCCCTGTGCTGTAACTTCTTCAGCTAAGTGCATCATCTTATTGATGGGTTCTGTAACACAAATCAGTGGTAATAGCAGAAGGATTTGTCTGTGAAAAAGGAAAACATATTTGTATGTCCACTCTTGTTTTAATACCTGTATGTCAATTTTTGACAACTGTTACACATGAAATAGGCTTTGTTCGTTTTCTCTGCAGTTTTCTCCTTTGTTGTTTGTTTTTGAAAACAAAAGTGAGCAAACACATTTCATCATGAGCACTGGGTCCGTGGCTGCTTTATGTATTTAAATAGCTGATCTAATATCTTTCGAATCCCTCTGGAAGGGAGGAGGCTTTTCTCATTGTTGCGGAGGGACCGTTAAAGCAGAGGTGTGTTGTACGTTCTTCCTTGACGGGAGGCTATTCCCTGAGTTATGTCCTCTATAAAGAGGATATTAGTATCATACTGTAACTCATTTCTGTGTCCTTTACAGTAGAGTGACTCAATAAATCACATGGAAATGCCCAATATGGGCCTGCCTGAGCACTGTATCCTCTGAGCAGTTCCATTCGGAGGGAGGTCGGATAAGGACATTTAATTCCACTTTCACATTCGGAATATTGATGGCAGTGATTAAAACCAAGCAGCCAGATGCTAACCTTTGTGACGAGTGGAAAGACGCCTAAGACTATCAGCACGGCTGCTAAAGATCCAGTTCGTTTGTCTTTACTTTTCTCCCAGTCCTCAGCACATCTTTCCTACTTTATATTACTGAGGTTCGTCTTTGGACTCTCCTGAGTATCACGTCCCACAAGTCTGCCTGGAGGCCTTGAAGAAAAGGGCACCCCCCCCCCCCCCAGTCCCGTCGTTCTTCTTGCCAAGATGAATGTTACCCAATATTAAGCTGAACTGCATTCTTTTAAGCTTGTCACATTCTATTGTTTGTAAGACAATACAGCCCTTTTTTCTTGGAGGATTCAAAAGGGATGACATCACTAACACTATCTGACTGTTGTTTGGTTTGAGAAAACATCTTGTACCGTGACAGAATGCCTTTCCTTTTTTTAAACAGTAAATCATACACCAAATTAAAATGTTTTTATTTCAACAAACATACCCTGTAACATGCTGCTTGCCGTGTATTTTATTATTCATTAACTGCTGTATATCAAGTATAGCAAATAATTTCAGATATCGTATTATTTGTTTACCATAATAAATATTTCACATGCGTTCTCTTTCACCTAAACGTTGCTCGGTTTAACTTCACAACACCACCTTGACAGAGGTGTAGACCGCCTGCTTAGGAGTATTGACGGGAACTTGTCAGACGTGCTACGACCACTAAGTAGACAGGTGGGGCTGGCGCCAGATGTGTGGTCATCAATGAAAGAGCTGCCACGAACAATAGAGAGCCGAAGATCCGCTGCAGTTCGCTTTGTCCCCAAATGTCGCAGGGCCCCTGGTCAGTCAGCTCAGCCATCACATGACCCCTCCAGTCTTTGCACTTCCACTCTCTTTACTCTCCACTGTGCAGTAATAAATGTCAATAACTACCGTTGCTGTGGTTACCAGCGTGGTACCTTGGTGCACTGAGCTTGCCCATGGAACAAGTTGACAGTGAATTTGTTTCCCGCTACTTTTATAGGGTTTTTTTTTTTTGTTACCGTATTAATACAATGATAAAATGCTCTATAAAAATCTTTCAGCAGTTATATTTACTCTTGAATTAATTGCAAGGCAAGAGTCCTTAAAAATACATTTGCCCTCGTTTTGTAAGTTTACCATTAGTGGTACAATTTGCTGGTGTTAATGGGAATAGCCAAGTAATTTATTCGGTCAGGTCCCGTCATGAATAACGATGTCCTTATTAAAATTTACAAGCTATACATTTAATTTATATTTTTAAAGCATCTCAGTCCCGAATATCAGTCTACTGTCATAAAGCAACAATTTTACATTTAGGTAGCCTCTAGGATTGCATTTATGTTTATTTGGTGATATATTAACAAATCATTTTAGCTACTGCAATGTTGTTATTCCAGGAGGCAGTACGATTTGATCTGTATCGCAAAGATTTTTCTTCTTCTTCTTTCTAACTTAGAAATACTAATAGCAGACTGTAGGATATTACTTATCCTGAAGATGCTGCTGCACATGCTGAATTTATGAGAAGACAATCTGTTCTCCACTGATTCTTATATCACTCTAAGTCACTAGACTGCTACATTATAACAAAGATTTAAGAAATAGAAGCACATCTAATTTCCAGACAATCACACGGTGTGACAGGGTGCAAATTAACAGAATAAAGACTGTGTGATAGCATCTCTGATATCTACTGTCTTGGACAAGATATGGTAACTAAGATGTCCCTTTTTACCAATGAACGCCTCTGTAGTTGAGAAGTTCCACAGCCAGCCCGTAGCTTCTGGTTCATTAAATTATGTTGCTGCTGAACCCATTTGTTGTACTTTCAGAACACCACGTCATCCTTTTTTTGGGAGAGACATTTTTAAAGTTTGTACACATTATATTGCAGCACACTTGCCTACACAGACTGCAGTAAATGTGTGTGTCCTGTCTGGCTTTCCACAGATGGAGGTCCACACAATAACACTGGGATTAGTTGTAATAAGAGTCATTCTTCCGTGTGTGTGTGGCTGTAATTGTGTTGTTTTTCCTGATTGTATCATCAGCACTATGGATTACGCATAGCAGAAGTGACTGATGTAAAGGCTGGTTAGGACTGGTGTGAAACATTTGGCTATACAGAGCCACCTATCCTCCCAAAATAAAAACTGACACGAAAGATTACTTGCAGCTGCAGCGGTCATCTTCTGGCAGTAGGAGAACAAAGATAAAAGCATGAGAACGCTGGGGTCCTGTTTGACTACGCTTTGGTTTGGCCTGGCAGTCATCCGCTGTGCCACCTTCCGCATGACTTCCTCCACCTGCAGTCCCTCTCTCAACAAGTCGCTCTCTCTATTCTGACGACGGCCCCAGTCACACACACCAGAACCCCCCACCCCACCCTACCCCAACCTGCAGAACGTCTACAGCACAACGCTTTTATTAAAGACTTCATCACGGGTCCCTGCACCCTAGATTTGTTGTTCATCTTTCCAGCATGATTGCAACACTTACAACATTCCTACGGCTATGTCAACGCAGCAGCCAGTGCAACGCACCCTTGATGCGCTTCATAAATCTCGCCGGCTGGCTTTTGCGTCCTACGCAGGACTCGCAAGCGTGTGATGCATGTGTGAGATCAGCTTCCTTTTGCCTAACACCAAGCCTGCTGGACCGCCAGAGTCTGGAACAAAATCTTTTATTGTCTTCCATCGCTCCTATAAATATTTAACTAATTTCTCTTTTGCAACAGTTTTCTAGATTTCTGTGTTGTCCAAAATAGTGTGGCTGATTGTTAAAAAAGCTGATATTTGATCTTTACTTTCCACGTCTCGTTATAATCCTGAGAACAGCCTGATTTCGCAGGTGTTTTTTCCCCTCAGAATTATGTGACAAATGATTCAAACAGCAAGACCCATGGTGTTGTTGGCATGAAACACAGTTGCAGATGCACACTTATGCACGCTTATCACCGTGACATTTGCACAGTTTCAATGGGAATCAAAGTGTTACTTCTAACGAGACTGACATTTGGACAGTTTTTCCATTTTAACACTTTCTCGGAGGTGTTATGTTGGATGTACAATGGAAGATAATTCATATTGCACCTTCCAAACCATTTTCTTTTAGTGGCTCAATCAGAGTCCTACATTTGAAATGTTTAACTGGGAAGTTTAGTTTCTAAACATCCAAATTAGATCAAAATGACAGGTGTTTCAAGGGCCCTTTTTGTCCAGATTTTGTGATATGTAAGTTAATTTTTAATTTGTATCTGTTTATTTTTCCGGAGTACTGATATCTTGTCAGTGAGGTTTTTAAAATGTTTTTGAATGGTGTGGTCATGCTGTACTTCTACTGGTTATTAATAGCAATAGTAACTTAATTTACTGTATTGTGTAATTTAGCTCATGGATGACATGTGAGGGTTTCTTTGTTTATCACTTAGTAAAGTGCCACTATGTTGCTTCTGAACATTGGCGTTCAGGTGGCAGGAATACCAGGTAGAGATGTAGAGCTGCCTGAATTTTCTTTCATGTCCTCTGCACGCCCCGAAGTTGGGGTAGATGCGGCTCTGTGGCTTCGCCTCACATTCACTGTTGTCGCACCTCGTTTTCGTATGGCGGTTTTGCACGGTTAACGCCATCACCGTTACTCCTTGTGAAGTCACCCATATGGACTGCTTCTCAACATGCCTCAGTTTTGTAACAATTTCCCAGAGAAAAGAGCGTTAAATAGTCAGGCCTTGTGTCTCATTATTCAGACATTGGGCTTTCCTCTCTATATGAATTTTATATGAGATACATAAAGCAAAAATTCTTGCTATAATTTGCATGTTTTAAAAAATCATAATAATTAATGGAATTGATAATATTTTGTAATAACAATACTGTGATCAACGCAAAGAGTAAGTGTACTGAAAAACCACTCTCATTGGCTGCTCTCAGCTGAGGGTCACACAGAAGGTCTTGCTAATTCAAGTGTGTGAGAAGCAACAGGTGCTGGAGAGGCATCATGGTGCCTGCTGACAATTCAGCGTGCTGGCATGGCCTAGCGGGTGTGGTCCTGACATTGCTGCCCAGCAACAAAATCGTCCCAACCGTGTAACACTGATGGATCTACGGCCATCATGCAGTTCGACAGAAGCCACAAAGGTGGACCTTTTCAATGACATTAATCAAAATAAAACCTCTAAATCACCCCAGTCTTTCTGAATATGCTGCACAGACAGTCTTACAAGCCTTTCCTCCAAGCCAGGCCGATCACCGGGGCCTAGTCCACGCAAAATTTAATCGTATGGATCGTACGTCAACAGGAGAAAAAAGAAAAGAAAAACACTTCCTGATATACAGGAACCGTAAACCAAAGCGAAAGATGGGGAGACACATTGTTTTCCGTTTTTGGCGCTCGTATGTTTCATCCTGCGCCCAGACGTGTCTCCGTCTCCCGGGTCTCCGGAGAAGCCGCGCTGTGAAGCGCCGTGTGCGCGGAACGCCTTCATCTCTGAGCGAGCGTTTAAACAGCTCAAGCGGGCTAACAAGATCAATAAAAGACAAAAATGAAGTAAATTAAAATAAAAGAATTTAGTGCCGCAATCACCTGGGTAAGTGCTTTGGAAAAATAAATGGGCGGCTGGCATGGCTTACTGGTTGGCTGCCTGGCTGGCCAGAATTTAGCAGGAGCAGGAGCAGTTATAAGAATGCAGTGGGAGTTGGGTGAACATTGGGATGGGACAGCAGTGTGGTACAAGCAGCTGGGTAAGTACAATCCTGGATATATTACAGGGTGGAAATACACCATCACTCATGTACTTTGACAGCATGTTTGTGTATGCATATGGGAGTGACAGCCTATGATCTGCAAGAAATGATCTGGAAGAAAAAATTCAAATATCCCTTGTTGAGTCAGTGTAGGTCAGTACACTTGTACTGCATGTCTATTTTTACTTGCAGAGCTGCTGAATATTACTGCAACTACAGATTATCAAATGCTTTTTTGCAGCTGTGTTTGTGGAGAGCGTAAATGTTAAATAACAGCGTAACCATAATATTACTTTAAATGCTTTCCGGTATCTCTAAAGATGTATGTATAGCCTTGCAATTATATTCCATTATATTATAAAATAAAGTAAAACAACTGATCTGAAAATTTCAGGGATTTACTGTATGCATATAAATGTAAATGTAAATTATTTTTACTTGAATATAAAAGCAGGACTTGAAAAGACAAAATGGAAGTTGTTTTCACAGGCCGTATGTGGATACTGAGATTGCGTACTGCAAGGACAAACAAACTGACTTTGTGGATTTTTACTGGTGACAGACATAGATGTGAGCTCTGCATTGTAAATAATCCTGCATTTGACTGAATTGCAGTGCAATGAAACAACCTGTCATATCTGACATTTTACTGAAATTACTGAAATGGGAACAGGAAAAAGAACAGATTATTGCAAGATCCCTAATAAGAACCATAATGATGCCTTACTCCTGGATAGTGGACCACTACAAGACACATGTTACCATAAGACACCATTTCCAACATGCAGCATTTCCTCCTTTCAGGCATTTGCCTTCCAGGAAAACTGCACTGTGATTCCTACGAGTTAAACTGTTAACATTGAAATCTCCGTAACTATTTCGAGACTCGTTCGGTGAAAAGACTCTCGTTTATACTGACAAACAAAAATCGTCACAAAATTTCTCTTTGGGCTTAAACCACAGACCATTCCGCTGTATTAACATTAACAGTGTGTTTATATCCCATTTGAGCTGAAATGTCCCATGAAATAAACAGCTCACAAACACACAAACAAGTGATTACAGGTCCATACGTGGCTGTTTGCATAAGGCAGTATAGTATATGGGAGCCTCATAAATCAGGGTGAAATTACTTATTAATCAAGCCTCCGGACAACCTAAAAGAAAAGGGAATCCATTTTTATTTCACTGCCAAACACAACCAGGATATAAATTATCCAGCATAGTTAGTGCAGATCTCAGCTATAAATCTCTGTGAAATATTTCAGCTCATTGTAGTTAACGGCATTACAGTGTGTTTAGTTTCGGCACGGTTTTTGAGTGTTAGGCAGTTCAAATGACGCATCCCGTCCGCTGTACTGTCAAGTAAACAAACGTCATGTGACTGTGGACAAGCTGTGTTTTGGTGTACTATGGTGAGTGGTGTTGGGAATTCTGACAGTTTGATTGGATTTTGGGGTGTCAGTCTCCCATTGGCCTTTTCAGGGCGCAAGCGCAGTCTAGGCTGAAAATGAAACAAATAATAAAAAATGGAGAGGACCACTCCTCAAACCGTTCACAGTTCCTCAAAAAGAATTGTGTGATTTCTTAGTGAATTTATTGATCTGTTAACTAACATGGCATCTGCTCTTACAAATTAAAGCAATTAATATGTGTTAGAAATGAGATGTAATTGTACAGGTTACAAGCATTTATATTAATCAGTGAAATATAACACCTGTACGAAGCATAAAAAATGAATTCCACACACACACACACACACACACACACACACACACACACATATATAGCAATAACAAAAGGGATAAATAAACAGCATAAAAACATCAGAACAATTATATATATATATATATATTCCCCTACCAGAGCACTGTGTCTTCTCTTGACAGGCATCTTGTCAAGTCAATGCAACTTGAGTAGGCCAGCAATATTTCGTTTTTCTCCTTCATCTGCCAATCACAACATGCTAATGAAGCAGACTCATTAAAGGTAAAAACTTATGTAAATAAACGTGGTGGTAACACAAACAATGCTCAGGACCTTTTTTACTCTCTTGCCGCCATGTGCCTGTGTGGTCGCGCTCGTGCTTGTGGAGGGAGTTTTGCCGTCCACAGCGTTGCTTCACTCTCTCTCTTTCTTCTTTTTGCTGCGGCTGCCTGTCCTCTGCAGGCCTTTCACTTTTTGTATGGCCATGGCGCTTCTCTTGTTGCTTGAAAACCTCTACCTTGTTGGCAGCATTCTCACGTTGCTGTCCCCCATATCTTGGTGCTGACCTCTGAATTTCAGCTAGCGCTTATAGGGGTACAATAATTTTGCTACCTCTGTGTAGCGTAATTCTTCATCAACGTGTGTCTGTTCAAGCAGTTCATCACTGACTGATCAGGCATACAAGGTAGAACACATAGACTGTGTGTCTCAAGGGCCTTGAGGAATGTTTATAGAGACCCAACAGTTTGTCATGATTTGTCATGAAAAAAACTGCATTAATTAGCAATGCGATAAAATGAAGCTTCTGCATTCAGCCAGAATGTTGTTAGAGTTAAAAAATTTCAATATAACTAGCTGGGTAATAAAAATGTTAATGGAAACTAACAGGTAAACTGTGACTACAACTAGTAACAAAACAATGTATCCCTTGAGAGCTTGTTGAAAACGTGGGAAATACAGTTTAGGAAAAAGTCAGGGGTGCTGTAATGAGGCAGTAATGAGTAAGGAATTGCAGTCTTACCAATTACTGTGTGCTTTGCACATTTTGTAGCAAGAGAATAAGGTAAAGCTGCAACGGAAATTGGAAACAGGATACAGAACCATAAATATTCATTTTTCAGTTTTTGAGTCAATTTGTGTCTTTCTTAAAAAAAATACACTTCTGAAAAATAAGTATAAGGTGGAAAAGTTTGAACATTATATCAAAAAGGTATGCTTTCACAGGGGAGATCAATAACTTAGTTTTATAACTGTGTATTATATTACTGCAGAGCTAAGGAGGAATTTGTCAACAGCATGAAGATTTTCTTACTGTTGGTGGTGCAAGCCTCATCTTTTGTGTTTTCTCTGTGCTATGCTTGTGTGTAGTGCAGGTATACAATATTTACAAAGCCAAATGCAAAACTGAACTATAAAAGTAAGAACCCTGGTTATGAACAAATAACAGTGCAATAAAATACCCTTAAGAAGAATCAGGGTATTGAATACATACTTGTGGCTTTCATCAGCATGGAAATGATTTCAGCATGTGGTTGTACTGGTCTTACACATCTGTCAATAAATGGTACCATCAATGAATACATGCACTTAAATTTGTGGCTTATTTTCATCAGCTACATTTCATTTGTGAGAACTTGGGGACGCGACTCATACCCCTTCCTTTTAGACCCCCCCACCACCACCACCTGCAAGAAATATCTCCAGTATCTTCTGACCTGTGGCAGCTTTATTAATAGTGTGGAAGATAATGATCTCTTCACAGTCCACAGGCCTTTCTCGCGGGCCTGATCTTGCCCAGTAACAAGGTGAAAAATAATGATTAAATGCAGGCTTCTGAGCGGAGACTCGAGTCAAGTGCACTGGCCTCTGGCACTATTTTATCTGATGTGCCAGTATACCAGAGGGCCGTTGATCTTATTTTCATCACTCATGAAAAATAAAAGTTTTCACCTGTCAGATCCTTGTTTTTCAAGGCTGTCTGGAAGGGGCGGGGAGCGTTTATTCCTCTGAAAGTCTGTGAATGTGGCATCGTCTCGTGCCGACAGAGCGCTCCCGAACAGCACTGTAACTATTGTCATTAATATAAATGTGAAAATGGGCTTTCCTAATGTGTTCCTTTAAGACGCGCCACTCGGCCTGGCTCTCATGAATGGTTGATTGTGCTCAGCCTCAAAGGTGCTTTACGGCGATGTGCAGTTTAATGGAAACCACGGTGTTCGGAGGAAATCCCTTTAAAAAATGAGCTGCGAATCTCAAGTGTGGTAGAACTATGGGACCGAGCGCCTTCGTGAAGCAATCACCTTCGCAAACATGTTTGAAGCGTGAGCTTCATTGTTACTGTTGTATCTGCCCCGTATTAAAGACGTTTGACGTGCCTATCAAATTAACGTCAAATGATTAATTACAATCTGAGACTTTGTTCAGTGTTTGCATCGTTCTGTAATCTATATGCAGATGTTTGGTTTAATCAGCCATACTTTCAGGCACTGTCAGGCATTTCAGTGCTAAATCCGAATGTAATTCCTTTCCCAAATAAAAAAGATCTATTAGTCTCTGATTTTGGTGTTGATTTTCCAAATGCATTTTCAATTTTTTAAAGTTAAACACTTTCTTGTTCAGTATTGACACAATGGCAATTAACCCTTTACTTAAATATACTTATTTTGTAATCTTAAATTGCAGCCTAACTAGTTGTCGTAACTTCGACTTGTATGTCGGTTAGTGTGAAGAGTAATTTGTAATATGTCTGAGATGGGATCCGTTTAATAGGCGGCACGGTGGCGTGGTGGTTAGCACTGTTGCCGTGCACCTCCAGGCTTGGGGTTCAATTCTTGCCTTGGGTCTGTGTGCGTAGAGTTTGCATGTTTTCCCTGTGCTTGGTGGGTTTTCTCCGGGTGCTCCGGTTTCCTCCCACAGTCCAAAGACATGCAGGTTAGGTTGATTGGTTTGTCCAAATTGCCTGTTGTGTGTGTGAGCCCTGTGGTGGGTTGGCGCCCTGCCCTGGGTGTCCTGTGCTCTGGGATGGGCTCCAGGCTTCCCTGTGACCCTCACCAGGAATAAGTGGTTAAGATAATGGATGGATGGGATCAGTTTATATTAGCATGAATGCTTCTCCAGTATCCTGCTCATCCTAACAGGGAAGTGTTTTTTGAGCTCCCTAACTGCCAATCCATGGCTTATGAGGCCTCCTTGGTTCAAACCTCAATTTCAAACTAACTTCCTGCTTGCCTTTACATGACAAGGTTGTTCGGGTAGGGTAACGGCGTGAGGCAGCGCCTGTGCCTTCAATGTCTACCACCCCATACTCTACACTTTTACTTTTTGCTGATAACCATAAAAGTACTTTGTGTATTAAGTAAATACGAACAGAAGCAATTAGCCACATAATTGTTGCTTGACAATGTGACTATTAAGGTGAATGTAATATTGAGTACAGACATACAGTAAACGACTTGTTAATGAGTAGTACCTGTGCCAATAGGGTGATCGGATTTAGAGCATAGTGAGGATAATAAAATAAGACAAAGCATTTCACAGAGAAGCCAAAGAACACACTGGAAAAGACAAGCTGTGTTTTGGTGTACTCATCACACAGACTGGTGATTTAATTTGCCCATCTGTTAATTCTTTGGGCAGTTTATTGTTTTGTTGCAGAGAATATGTATTGGGATTTGTAAGAACTTTTGTCTGTTTCATTTAGCAGCATGAATCCTCTAAAGTCCGTAAGCAGGCCCAATTCTAACATCTAACAGCAAGACTGTACTGCAAAGTCTGTGAGATAGGCCTTTGTCAAAAGTCTATAAAGTAGGCCCTACACCAATATCTGTAAAGTAGGCCCTACTCCAAAGTCTGTGAAGTAGGCCCTACTCCAAAGTCTGTAACACACTGAAAAACATGAAAAAATATACATAAAAAAGGTCTGACCACAAAACCGATAAGCACAGCTTTCGTTTCTAACTGGCGATTTTTGCTTTCTGCACTTTAGTTTATGATTGAAGAAATCATTTTTCATTAAAATGCAATTTATCCCATATCTGGCAAGTAAATCTTTGAATTGTTATTGCACACCACGATAAAATTCCCTATTGGAAATGAAAGTCGAAAATGGCATTTGTCCAATTATGCTGTAAAGCCTTTCACGTATACACACACTAATGTAGAATGTTGTGTTTCTTAGTTATAGTAGTACCCTGTGTTTTCGTTCCTTTATTATACACACAAATGTTAACCTTTAATGAAACAATGAAACTAATTTCCCTGTATATTAACGTTTGTAGTTATACAGTACAAGATTTATGGTAACAATTTCTAACAAAATGAGACAGATTGTTTTTTTGTTCTGTATAATAAGCTAAATATAGTAACAACATATTCAGATGACACAAACATTTTAGTAATGTTTTAAGAAGTATGAAAAAGCAACATCAGTCACATACTTTATTGAAAAATTACGTTTTTATTACCTCCTACATTAGATATGCTATTACCTTGTGAAAAAAAATAGATCCACCATTTTTCTTGGAGAGTGAGCTTGTTTACGTTCTCTTTTTACTAATGACTCTACATTTGCTCAGTGGCTAACAGCGTTGACAGTTTCAGTGGTCATTATTACTCATGCCTGCTGAAGAGGCCAGAGGGTCTGGTGAAACGTAACGCTGTTACCCAGTTTGAGAAGCCCCTGACATCTACTGCCTCACCTCAGCATTGCAGCTCCAGCATCTTGAGACCTCTCAAGTTCTACATCAGTGGGTGTGAAGACCGCTTGCTACGGCTGATGTCTGAAGCTGTTAACAACTTGCCATTTCTGGCACGACCAAGAGCAAATTTACAGCTCACTGTCCAGAGTACAGTTTTTTTTTGTATTATTATTTGACAGGCTTAGCTCTATTACATTAGCGGTCTCAGTGGAGGAAAAACTGATTAACATAATTTGTGACGGTTCAAACACGACAAACCCAACGGAGGCAGAGAACCAGAAACGATACTAAGTTTAATTACTTTCTAAAACAGCTGGCAGAGTTTGATGGGGTCTGAAAGTTCTTGCTCATGTAAAACAAGAAGATATGCCAGTGTCCTACAGCATCATAATACAACACTGGTGGGGTTTCTGTGTAAAACCTGGTCTAATGTTCTAGGAATGTTCAGATTTACATTTATTAATTTAGCAGATGCCTTTATCCAAAGCAGCTTACAAATGACACATGCATCAAAACGAAATTCGTTCTCTGTATTTAACCCATCACCTGGGGAAGCAGTGGGCAGCCATTATTCGGTGCCAAGGGAGCTAGCACTGAGTGTCTTGCTTCAGGGACACACCTGATAGATGGGGTGGGATTCAAACCAAGACATTTCTGCTTCCCAGCCTGATGTTTTTCTCCATTGAGCCACTGGCTGCCAAATTCTTGATCTTCCATCTGTTTTTCTTTCTCCAAATTCTGTGTAGCCTCTACTGTTGAAGGACATATTTACAAGTTGATGACTGTACATTGGCTGTAGATTTAGTAGCACATGTATGTCTTGAAAGTCTAGCTTTCATACCATACAAAGGGCATGTCTTTCTGCATTCTGTTCTACTGCTGTGCTTGAATGACCTTGTGAGTAATCATTTCCTACAGCATTAGCTCCACAGCAACAAATGATGGTATGGAGGACGACAGCGTGGATTTAACCATAAAAATGTCTGTCCATAAAGCTCACCGCACACCAGAATAATGTTACTGACCTTAAAGAAGTGGAGAAAAAGAGGCAGAACAGTGAGGCAAATCCATGGACCCTGAGCAGTTTAATCCTGTGGAATCAGCGGGTACAGCCGTCCTGTAGCAGCGTCAGGGTGGACATGCTCCAGAAGAAACTTTAAAGAGTCTGACGCCTCCCTTTTCCTCGTGATGGAGCCGTTCAGGGGAGGGCTCCTCTGCTCTCTGCTAACGGGGACGCTGCGGTCACGCACAGCACACACGTGTGTGTTCAGGGAGCAGGAGAGAAAGAAAACTGCAGACGCACTAGGAGAGGCGCTCTTGGGTGTGACAACTACAACTCAGCAGTGAGTAGCTCACTGGGATGTAACACAACCTCATGTGGTTCGAGATGATCCACTTTGTGCTTCTTCAGACGCAGCTTAAGGAAGCTCCTTCCTAAAGTTAAATTCTGCAGTTTGTAATTATCATAATAACAAAGTATGAAATGGCGTATTTATTGGCATTCTCAAAATGTTGCGGACTCATACCGTGCAGCATCACGATAAAAACAATTGTTCCCAATTCGGCCGACTGATGAATGTTTCAGTGCCAGCAGGAAGTTAATTACCTTTCTTATTTAACAGCATGAATCTTCACAATCAAGCATACACTGTCTCGTTGACTTACAGCCGAAACATCACCCCCCCACCCCTCCCGAGGATGTGTAATGTAGAATTTCACATATCACAGTGCTTCAGTGTTGCTCATTTTTCATTAACTTCTCAGAACACACACCTTTATTTCTCCTTCTCCATTAGCAGGCTAAGAGGTGAAGCGCAGGTGGGTGCAGTAGTCAACACTGGAAAATGTACCACATAAACAATATGTGCTTATATATGCTGATAGCTACTCATAAGCATGCCAGCCCTGAACTGTGAAAGGCCTTTTTTCTTTTCTGTTTTTTTGTGCAAAGGAAACTCATTTGATTTGAAAAAAGACACGATTTAACCTTGGGTAAGCAACTAAATTCTGAAGTGGGATTTTGAACGCACTCCATATTAGCACGTTCCCGGCAGTGGCTGTTGAGTTTCACGCTTTGTGGCTCCTCTGCCTCGGTAGGTCTCCCAACCTCCCCAACTTCCTGTTTTATGTTTTCCTGTAAAGAACAGGTTGGCACCCCTTCTCGCAACAGACCATATTCCAAGTTAAATTCTGAGGAGGTTATTAGGCGAGTTTCAAGTTATAAATATAAAATTAATGTAATGTGATATTGAAACAGGTTGCTAAAATATTTTGATTTTTTTAAGAGCATTGAAATAATATGTAATTTTTTTCCTGCTCTCCAGGATTTATGCTAGTTTTAAGTTCTTCCCTTTACCACATGGTGCAGTTCAGGAGTGAGTGAATAAGTACAAGAGATTTCAGTGGAATTAGTCTAAAAACATAAAAAAGCAATAACAACTAACAAATAATTCGACAACATCCCTGTTAGTATAATGTGGTTTTCCAGAAATCTCAATGAAATGTAAAAAAAATGGCATTCTGTTTTAAATCACTTTTTTCTTCCAAGATATCATTTGTTATTAAAGGCCTTTACATTAAGCATTAAGATAAGGGTGAAACAATAGTTGTCAATGTTGCATGTCACCACATATATTTTTATGCAGTTCAAAGGTTTCAAATAAAAAAAAATTAATTTAGAGCATTCCCAGTGGTTTCTGGTCATTTTAATCACGATACATGGTATAATTTGATTTTTTAGATGAATGCATTAACCTTGAAAGCTTTGCTGTGTTATAAAATGGAACTTTTTGTTTTATTAGTAACTGCAGAATATTAACTAAGAAAAATGTTTCAGAGACAAATTAAGGGAGTGTGTTAGCACATGAATGACCGACACCTGAAACATTTCATGTTGTCATTTGCATGTATAAATAGAGGGTAAGTGTGATGGTGTTGGAGAAAGCCGTACTCACCATATTGCCAAATCTGATTGCTGTTAGCTTTCATTTCACACTCACGGATTACAAATGGAACAACCTGTGGCTTCTTAAACCATTTTGGCCATCCATTATCAACACCCAATTCAGTAGTGCTTTTAAATTACTTCCTGCTTGTCCCTTGCATTAAGTTCAGACTGATTAGAAAATGCTCAGATTCTTCCTTCTAGTAATTTCTGTTAAACCCAGGGATGGAGCATTTCTTATTTGATTTGATGCTGTCATTTGTGCTATGTATTGTCAGGAGGTGAACTGCTAGTATAACTTACCTGCCATGTGAATGTCAGTGAAATATGTGGGACAAAACAGTGTTTGTTGTTTAATATTTTTTTTATGGTGCCATGAAAGATATATAAGTAAAAATATATAAATTCATATCCCTCAACACTGACAACATTCAATTTTCAGTTCCAAAAAGCTACAAATCACTGTTAAAAGGATTGGAAAATTGACGGAGCAAACCTTTTGATGATGTGGGTTGAATTGAAGAGTTTAAATCATTTTAAATTCAGTTCTTATGAAATGTATTATTGCTCTGTGCTGTGCACTGGCTATAAAAAGTGTAATCATTAAAACACATCAGTTATCCTTCTTACATCAAGTATTGCACAACGTCTCTGGTGAGCAGCAGTTTGCTGTTCTGTGCGATGATCATTGGTAAATGAGTGTTTGCTTGTAGGAATTATGACACACTCTGAGTGAAAAGCGGTGTACCCAACCCTTCAAGACACAGCAATAAATGTGTGGTTGAAGGACAGGAGTACAAACGCAAGCCCAGAAAACCTTGTGGATCTCTCAGTGCTTTCGAAATAAATTGGCTGCAGTAGGTTTTCTTGCATGAGTAGGTATAGTCTAGAAGCTCTGGCTCTATGTTGAAAACTTCAGATGCACAAGCCTGTTCATTAATAAAAGATCGGCTTCACCATCCTTTGAATAAAAATTCAATGCTTTATAAAAGGAGGAAAGTTTTAATACGACACCCCCTTGCTACATTATTTAAAATAAGATACTGAATCACTGTCATGGAGTGTTTTGCGCTGGTTGTAACTGGAACGTGAGCGATGTGGCAATTTTAAGCGAGCACAACCTGCCGGTTATGTAACCTGTCAGTTGGTTAAAGCTGCGTGCGCATTATATTGCTTCAACCTGAGGCAATGAGATTCTCCATTTGTGTCCTCACAACGGCTACGTGTGCACACATATGTGACACTGTCTTCTGTTGACAAGCTTTTTATAAAAGCTTGTTTGCATGAACAATTTTAGGCCCTTTGCGTAACAAAACGCACACTGTTTGGCTGATGCATATACAGTATGTTAATATGACGTACGTTTCTTCATCTTATAACAAGATGCTTACAGGGTTAATATTACACCTTTTAACAAGAAGTCTTTGAATCATTAAGTGTTTTGACAGATATATTCCGTCCGTGAAAGCGTCAGCAGCGCACATTGAAATTGTTTTAGTTTTTCTCAGTTTATTTTGGTCTGTGTGGTGATCATTCTTTTCAGTAGACAGGGTCTGGCTGCAGCGTGAAGGGTTTATTGTGAATAGCCGTTATGGACCCTGTTCTTGTCAGCACATGAGATGAATGCCCAGCGGTATAGCAATGTCGTTCAGGTGAAATAAGATGACAGTGGAATGTGTCCTTGCATTAGCAGGTTTTGGTGCATCGCGGCAGTAATAACTAGAATGATGCGGAAACGAAAATCTTGCCAAGTGTCTGCAGATTTCCAGCGCTATGCGACCATGTGCAGATAGCAAATTTTAACTCCCTGTTTTAATTACTGCTTCTATTCCTCTCCTTCGCTTACTTAGATGATGCATAATGTTATTCAGGAGTTTACACTTAAAACACTATAATTAAAAATTAACCAGTGCAGCAGAATTTTAAAGAAAATGGATGGATGGATTAAATATTAAGACTATCTGTTTGGAATAACTTGCATTAATGTTTAATTTTAAGCTTTGTGACATTCACAATTATTTTTTGTCATAGAAATGTTATATTATGTGTTGCATGTGCATGTATTTTATGCACGGTTTTCTTTTGCAGCTATCAGGAATATAACTCATTAATGGCTGCACACAATAAATGTGACAAACAAGATTTATGTGTCTTTTTACTTGTTTCTGTCAAATTGACAAAAAAGTACATTTTATCTATTCTTCTTCCATACCACTTCAGTCAGTGTAGGGTCACAGGGGAGCCGGCATGGGGTGGGGGACACCCCGAAGGGAATGCCAACCCATCATAAGGCACAATTGCTCAAACACTGTGCCTAATTTGGAAATGCCAGTCTGGCTTCAGTGCATGTCTTTGGATTGGAAACCTGAACACCTGACAACATGCAAACTCCACACACAGGACAGAGGTGTGAGGTAGCAGTGCTAACCACTGAGCTGCCATGTACCCCCCCAGTACATCTTAAAAAAGCTTAAAAAAAACTGTATGTCATTTTCCATGTTTCATTATCTGCCTTTTCAAAGAGAAGAAGACAGTGTTGTCTAATAATGAAAACCTTTTGTGTTCTTGTTTCAAGTAAATTCTTTGAAAGATGAATAAAATCAGCAACTCTGCTGGCTGGGTAATTATTCACCTCGTTTCATTCTGTCCTCGATCCTAATGAAAATAACATTTCGAGAAGAATGGTCAAAGTAAACAGTGACGTCAATTTATATAATAATAAACAGGCTGATTTTGTTTGGATTTCCGTAGACAGAGATTGGTTTCCACAAGGGCTGAGTATTATTTCAAACCCAGTTGTTTGTATCAGTTTATTCGTACACTTATGACATCTCTCTGTCGAAGTGCAAAAGCGAAAACTTTTCACGAACTCTGAAATAACAGAATTGCGGTGTAAAATAATTAGCACTTAGAGAAACAAATCAAATCTGGTGGAACCTATAGGGTGCTTCTGTTGATGATGACACTACTCAGAGGGCCACTTCTGAAAAGTACTTTGATGTGCACCATTAAGGAAGATTAAAGAGCCAGAATTATGTTAATGAGGCAGTGGCCCCCAGGTGCCGTAACGTGTGTCCACGTTTCTCTTGGAACACGTTTGATCTTTTCAGCTAACAAGAGGAAGCGTCGCACTTGCCGCGGCTCACTGTCACAGCTTTATAATTGCTTTTTAAAGTGGAGGTATTTGAAGTGTTATTTTATCTTTTTTTTTCTTTCTTTCTTTGAGACTTCAGCCAGCAGTAGTAGCAAGTACTTGAAACATAATGACACCATTTTATAAATGGCATCTTCAGTCCTGAAGTTGGAAGTTTTTTGTCATATGATAAAAAGTCTTACATTTATGTTTTTAATGCTTTTTAGGGCTATTAAGTGCTTTTTTTGCACAATAAATTGGATAATGTTTTACAAACTGTTTTGGATATGAAGACAAGCATCAGTGTATGTCAATAAACATATGGGTATATTATTATAATTACTACAGTTAGAATTATTATGTATATATCAACATATAATAATAACAGTAATTGTAGTAATAAAAGAACCATATATTTTCTTACTCAAATGCTAGTTTTAGCTTATTATATTCAATTCAAAACTGGAAATGTATAATATATGTACATTATGTACTCCATGACCTTGAAGCTGTGAAGCTATACCACTTCCCACTGCCACACCGTACAGCCTCATAACAGCATACTTAACAGGACAATAAGACATTAGAAATAAACTTTTCATATTTATAAATAATCTTCTTGGCATTTTCTTTTTAGTATAATGCTAGTTCAAAGTATGGTATTAAAAAAAAAACTGTACAGCAAGGCTTTTTTAACACTTAAATGTTTCCATTTATTATACGTGTCTCCGATTCTTCACAGGATATTTGCTGTTCCATGGCGAAAACGCAGAGGTTTTGGTCTTGCAATCTACACACACACACACACACACACACACACATATAAATATATATGTTTGTGTGTATAATATATAAATGTGTGTGTGTGTGTGTGTGTGTGTGTGTATGTGGATTACACGACCAAATACACACAGCACGGGCTGTTCTTTCCTTTCAGAGCAAAGCAGAAATGAGTGTTTTCACTGTGCGTTTACCTGATTCTTTGCCACTGTTTTGCGCCCTTAAGCATGTTGTACATTAAAGAACTTGACAGATAATGACAAGACATTAGTTCTGTTGCACCCAATGTGCTGTGCTGCATATGTTCTCTCTTCTCGATCTACTGTACTTATCACAAGTCCAACAGCAGCTTCAATCCTGAAGCTATTGCTGTGGAAGGCACATATGAAGCTTTAGATAGGAATGTTAAGAAATATGTTGCCATGGCAATGAATATTATGTTGTTAGCTCATTCTCAGAGCTGTCTGGACATATTAGTGTACTTACACCATCATGCCAGGCTGTAGTTTAGCTTGCACTGTTGGATACAGGAGAATGCTTTGAAAGAAACTTGACCCATGAATGTTATCGAGCTGGAAATTTCCACAAATATTCTTGTAGAAGGTACTTCTCCTGCAAATGCTGAATTTGCTATTCTACATTCTTGTGGAATATTTTTATGGGAATAAATATATGCAATGGTTATAGCAGTGTAACACAGGAATTTGCTGTGTGGAATAGTGTCTAACTGAATGCCACTGCTGATCATCAGTGTTTTCTTGATTTTAAACATGATCACGTGGCAGAGCAAAGATGTTCCAGATGTGGAGTGTTCTTTTGTTTAGCTCTGGGCACAAGCCTTTTTTTCACACAGACAATCAGATCAATTAATGTCGACCCATAGCAGAGTGCCATTTATGGACCTTCCTAAACACTTCTGCTGAAAAAGAGGAGGAGAACAGTTACAGGAGAGGAGAAGCCGTAGACATACAGTACATTTCAAAATTTGATCAATGCATTATGGACCTTAGGTTAAATTTATTTATATTGCAGTTCTGCTAAAAACTATATCGTAATCCCAGTTTCACATTGGTTGCAGTTTTGACATGCATAGTTTTCAGTGAGTAAGTCTTGACTATTAGCTCTCACTGTACTTCCAGATCATATTTCTGAACAATAGGGTCTGGGCGGTTTAACTAGCTGCTTGCACTAAGAATGATATATCGTGGTATAATATGAAACTGCCACTACATTATGTGATTTATACTGTTATCGTTTTTTGTTTTTTCGTACTCCTCCAGACATTCGATAAATATGTTGTACATATAAACGGAATTCTTCAGAAGATTAATAAAATGGTAATAATGCAAAATAAAAACAGCAGTTCTACCTTTTATGTGCCATATTAACTCACTTTAATGCCATTCGAACTTTT
Source organism: Chitala chitala (assembly GCA_025773905.1). Lineage (NCBI taxonomy): Eukaryota > Metazoa > Chordata > Actinopteri > Osteoglossiformes > Notopteridae > Chitala > Chitala chitala. The sequence goes on along the minus strand of JABJVR010000002.1, from coordinate 245,618 downwards.
TAGTTGAAACTGTCTGTAGTTTTTTTCTTCCTTTGGATGGTTGTGGCTGCGTTTAGTTAGAGTCACCTGGGTAATAGCTGTATGTTCGGCTCATGAAAATGGGTTCTTGAAGAGTGGCCTCAGCATGAAGGATTCCTGCCCTGGAGTTAGATTAGGAGCTGCCTATCACACACGCTCCCTTAGTGCTGCGCTCGTAACCCAGAAAATGTATTGTTGTTGGAATCCCACTTCTTTTCCCCAGAAGTGTTTGTTGCCCATTATGTTGCCATAATTTCTTTTTTGGCATAAATCAGATTTTATAATCCCAGCGGCGGGCGCGTTGGTGCGAGAGGCAGAACAGCGTTGAGCTATGTCAAAATTTGCCTTGAGGTGAAACTGAAACCACCCCCCCCCCGACCCCCAAACATATACGTGTTTACACCAGGAGTTTGCAAAGAGAGATCGTTTACTGTACGCGCCGCGGTTGGGCGTCAGTTTGCGAGATCACGGCGCTTCACCTACGGCTGGCTTGTTGCGTGCTGTCATTTAACAGATGAGCCGCATGACAGAAACCCCGAGCGGGAGCGTGTACAGCCGTCACGAAGTGCAGCGAGAACGTGCGAACGGGGCTGCGGTGTGACAACTCTGAGGTGACACGTACCTGTAATTACACCTGTTTCCTTGTGCCTCGGATTTGGGAAAGTGTGCGGGGAGGCAGTGACGCTGTTGGGCTCTCGGTACCCTAATTGGGAGCCCTATAGAACCACATATTTTATTGCAATATTCTTACACAACCTTTTTATCACTGTGCTTTTATAAGATCATTATATTTTCTCTTTTTATCATGTGAATGCTAATTATTACAGTAAGAATTAAAGGTAATTAATTTGTAATTTGTTAATCAAATTACAAAAAAAAAATGCATAATTTTGAACTTATGGTCAGTTTAATACGTCCTTATTATGATGGAATTGCATTTTGAAGTTAATAAAATTAAAATGTATCTCCTTTTTAAATGAAGTGTGCTCTACAGCTGAAGTGGGCAACAATTTTAAATAATGTGATTCTGAGGAATTTTGAAATGATTTCATACAAAACACAACTGACTGGAATCACAGTTTAGTACAGATCACATGACTGACATGCAATTACTCTGCATGTTAGACATGCATGTAGTCATTGGTAGGGACTACATATATTTCTCTTCCATCTGCTGTCTGAGCACTGTGTTTTAGACCCTCAAGAGGGTCTTGAGATACAGTCAAAATTTCTTTAGCATTCAGTCACTGCAGTGATAAAAAAAAAAAAAAATCAGATTCAGTCCTTCAGAATATCCAGAGCTCCTTAATAAATGCTCGGGTCAGCGCTTCTCCAGGGCCGTGGAGCCCCAGGGTCTCCCTCTATACTCAGCCTCTGGTCCCGCGACACGGCGAGGGTGCAAGCGGGCCAGCAGTACTCAACGGGCAGCCAGCGTGCGAACCGCCTTTTGGTCCGGCAGTCTAAATTAGCAACCAGAACCTGACAGCGCGCAATAATTTTCCAGGAGCAGTGTGAAATTTCATAAAGCAGGCAGAGGGGAAAGACGGGAAGACATGGCAGCGGACAGAGAGCGCCCCGCAGTGTGCCCGCGGTGCGGCCGTGTGGCCCGTTCCCCCACGCACACGCGCAGAGCACACGGCACCTACATGAATGTTTCATTTCCCCAGTCGACCACTCAGGCTGGGTCGCTAACCCTGAGCTCCAGCCTTGGGGAAGGGAGGGGGCCAGTGACTGCTGGGCCACGGAACGCAGGGCTGGGGGGAGGGGGGCATAACAGTATAATTGTTTATTTATTAATTTATTAAATTGTTTTTGTTTTACTAGAATACAAAATTTTCCTGTCAGATTTTTTTTTTTTTTTTTTTTTTTTTTTTTTTTTTTGAGAACATATTAAATACATTATTGTTTTGACAGTATGATACGAAAACGTAAATAAGGATGGTAAGTAGGTAGTTTTTTCAACAGCGCACCAGGAACTCTAGAATGAATCAGTTGTTGACTGCCGTGGTGTGTTATTAGGTATGTAATTTAAAGCAGCATCTATGACAGTTTTTGACTTATGGTTTCTTGGTTATAATAATTTGTTCTGGGAAAATGCATTCTTATCTCAGTGCTATTTTGGAGATCTACAGAATATGATAGCTGGTGTGTGTTATTTATTCATAACACAATCAGTTCATCGTAGATTGCTTTCTCTCATTCGAGGCAGTGTTTTGTCAAAAGGTCTACAAAAGTGTGTTTTGCCAGGATTGAGGAAATGTTCAGTCATGTGCATACATCATACCTGAGAAAACAGAGAAAAGGTGTTATATTAGACTGGAGTACAATTTTAGTTTCAAATAAATCCACAAAGGGGCCCTCTTTTAAAAACTGAGTACAAAATAAAGATAGTGTGTTTTAAATTGTTCTTAAATATATTAAAAATGGTAATGCTTGTGTAACACTTCCAGGGTAAGGAGGCGAGGATTGAGTCTACTGTGCGAAGGTTTAATGCCAAAACAGGATACAGAACATAAACTAGTACAAACAAGGTAAACTAACAGGTAACATAGAATAACAAAGCACTTCTCTCTAGCAATGGCTACGTGCATGAATAAATTCAACAACTGGCAACACATTGAAACAAAGGGGGAACTTAAATAGGGACAGGACCAACAGAACACACTTGAGGATGACTAATGACTATAACAAGACAATAACGCAGGGCTGGGAACACATAACGAAGACCTAATGCTTAGGACAGAACGAGAGGAAGGGTGACACCTGGTGGACACAGGGACCATAGCGGGAAGGGCGTGACAGCTTGGTGATGCTTGGGTAAAATTTGTTTCTTAACCTGATGCACACATCAACACATGACTATTACTTAGTTTTTCCCATGTTGAACAGGTTCTACATAAGTAAGCCACGTGGCCCTTTTGCACATTTGCAAGCATGCAGTGAAGTCCCTCAGCGCTGGCTTTGCATGGCCAATTAAGAAGCTGCAGTTGTGTAATGTAATTGGCAGGGCTTCAACCGCCAGTAACCAATCAGAGTGAAAGTCGGGATTTCAAAAGGCACCGGAAGGGAATCAGATGTCCTGACTCTGCTGTCGAAAAAATAAGGAAAAAGCCATTTTAAAATATCCTGTAGAGAAATGTTTTCTGTGTCTGTCTTCCTTACTCATGTCATGGATTTGTCTTTTTGTTGCCGTGTCAGTTTCCTTCCACGCTCTGGTGCTCTGTGATTGCAGGCCCAGTTCAGTCCTGCTCACAGAGCCGTCCCCTAACGCAGCGGTTTACACAGCATTGATTTCAGCAGTATATTCTTCGTAATCAAATAAGTGAAAAGCAATTAAACTCTTAATAGATGTCCTACTGGATAGGACTGAAGCTAATGAGCTTGGCAATCAGTTAAATGCTTATAAGCGACGACTGTATTGTCAGTTTACCAGACGCCTCGTTATCTTCCTTTGGACACAAGCAGGAACTTTCTTGTACATTGCAGGAGCAACTTTCTGTCATGTGAGTTGATCTAATTATTAACACCGAACAAGAAGGCTAACAGTTAGACCCATAGTTCAAGGCGTGCAAAATCCCCCTTTGATATGTATCTTGTCTACAATGTCTACAAACCTGATTTGATTCTATATTTTCTATACTCCTACACCAGTTTGAAATGTGTTGGTAACCCAGTGTTGCCTCCCAGAGTAATTGCTTCGCAGTAATGTAGTGGAATGAAGGATTTTAACAGCAGACCCAGTTGGCAAGGAGGCACTTACATCTGTTGGCACACAGGCTGGGGATAATGATGCCCCATCCCTCAGCCGTGGTAAAACCTGACCATCATTTGAGCAGACAGCAGTTGACACTCCCCCCACCCTCCCCCCCCCCACGATGTGCTTTTGCCCATACCTGCTTTACAGTAAACACTGCCTGGCACAGCTGAGCTTGCCAGAGGATGCCCCATATACCGTGCCATTCCACACGCAGGACATCAATAATTCAGGCAGATGTCACCTGGGCGCGTAATTAATTACTTATTACCTGAGCAAGGTGAAGGCCGACAGCATCGTGAAGACTTATAGCATCGTTAATCTTGAGTAAAGTAAAACCCAGAGTCGGACGCGTCATCGGGTGAAGCTGATTGGTTGTCTGTCGTGGGTCTGGGTTTGCCGTTTGCTTCTGCGGTGTCAGCATGATGGTTTAACAGAAGGTGTGTACGGTGATTTACAGGGTTTGTGCCGAATGTCCTAAGAACATCACAGCAGCCGTTTGCTTCTTCTTTGGGAGCCGGGGCTTTGGCTCAACACAATGGCCCAGGTTTATTGGACGTCAAGGTGCTGACAGAAAGGTCAGACGAGAGAACTTTATGCGCTGAAAAAAGACGTTAATTCAGCAGTTGAAAGGTCACTCGCGATTCCTTATCTGTGGAAGCAGTTGCCATCACTCTCGTGGTCCTCAAAGGTGTTCATCAGGCTGCAGTAATTGGCTGGAAGTGTTCCAAGCTCATTCTATTTTCTTTTTTTCCCTTTCCTCTCTGAAGATGTCAGCTGAGTGTATTCATGTCTAACTGGTCTTCTAACAGATCTTAGTGTAAAATGGCTTGTAAACAACAAATGCCACTGTTGCTTCTTCAGCAAATTAGCTCGATTATTTAAAAATAATCACAGTTTATGGACCTAGGGCAAAAAGGAAGAAGTATAGCAGTAATAAAATGAGTGAATAATATGGTTTAATTCTATTCTGTAACGAGTTTATGTTGAAATGTTTTGGAATCCTTATCCTGAATATTTTTTTAAATACTCCACATATTGGAGAGGGGGAAAAAACAGGATCCATTAAAACTTTGCAGGATGTATGTTGTACAACCTCACAAATGATATTAGATTAAAGTTGTATCTCATCCTGTTTCTCCGAGGGCTGGTTCTACGTCTTAAAAGGCAGCCACAAACTTGTGGGAGCAGTAGATGTGAATTGCTCACAGCAAGGATGAATGCCCCATTCGGGTCGTATTCGTACAGCGGGTCTTTAACGGTGCCGCTCCCCTTGGTCACCCATCTGTCTTAGGAGGCCCAGCGTAGAGTGTTTTCAATAACTGGAGACGAATCTTTTCGTTTTTCTCCACGCTTGTTTCTCCAGATTGCCTGGTGCTCCCGGTGTTGTGGAATTAATGAGTTCAACTGAGCTCTGTCGGCCATGGAACATATGGACTGCAAACCCTACCAGCCACTCTCGAAGGTCCGCCACGAGCTGGAGCTCACGTACACCAGCTCCTCGGACGAAAGCGAGGACGGTCAGAACGTGCGCAAGTCCTACACGTCCAGAGAAACACTGCCAGACTACGGCCAGGAGCTGAGGATCAACTACAGCTGCCACAGCGTGAGGCAGAAGGAGCAGTCACAAGGTAACGGTGGCACGCCACACCCCTCGTCTTTGTCTCCGAGCATGTCGCGGCGTCTCACCCGGCCGTGAGGTCTGCAGCCTCATCTCCAGCTTTACCCCTTCCGGTGTAAAGCGGGTCACTCTCACGCTGGTTTGCTCTCATTCGAAATTAAAAAAAAAGTTGTTTGCTGAAAGCAGCGATGCACATTTGGTGTGATGGATTATCAGAATACAGGTCAAGGCCAGTGTTAAAACAAAAATAGAGGTGTGACTGCAAGCACTCAAAGGCCCTTTTCACTGCAAAGTCAGATGCTATGTGTTTTCAGGGCTGAGCTATTACAAATTCTTTTTTATGTATATGTTTGCTATGCAGAAATCCGTAATTATGAAGGTTATTAACACTGCGGTTTGCTTGTTTTTACAATGGAATATTCAGTCAAATAACCGTAGGTGCTGTGGATCATTCATGATGTTTTCTGTATTTTAGCATTTTACATATTGTATGCTTGTATATTTTTGAAAGATAGTTTTTAACCTGACTTTTCAAGGCTACTTGAAAATGGGAAACGTTCCAAAGTATTTTTTTTTATGAAAACAAAAGACCAGAACACATTAGTGTGTTTAGAGAGTTAGCATATTCATTCAGTCAAACTAAAGCACATAGTGTTAAGAGGATCTTCAGTGGAGCAGAGAATGGTATTGTGTGGAGGAGATACAGGTCGCTCAGTCAGAGTTCCTCTGACTGACAGTCTGTCAAGCCGTAGGTCTTTAGTGGCGTACGCCTCAGCTTCATAGCATATGCTGAACAAACGGCAGAGCGCAGAGGGCACAGGTGGGCATCTCAGAGGGCACGGAATCAGCTCTGAATGGATGTGGCACTCATTATGTAAAAAAAAAAAAAAAAAAAACCTACACACACACACACACACACACACACACACATACAAAGAGCATAACAATACATATTTTATTTTCATGCCGACTTTGCACAAGTTATTGCCTGGCGATATACAGGAATGCGTGTGTGTGTGTGTGTGTGTGTGTGTGTGTGTCCCCTTCGCTCTGTGCAAAAAAAAAAAAAGATAGACTATTACGCTTGCTAATCAATTCATGTGTTCCGTTTGCTTAGTTCGTTTATGCAAATGGCGGTAATATGCCGTAACCGAATTTGATTTCATAAGATTAAAAAGAATATATGATGCTGGCGTTTTATTAAATGAGTAGACATATACCATGGATGGGATTAGCCTTGAGCTGAGAGATGGGGAAAGTACAATGTAAGGTCGGTCCTCTGCTCCGCAGTTGTGAAATCGGTCTTCAGCACACCTTTTGATGTGCTTCCTATCAGGATACAGTGCAATTCGCTAAAGTTACCCTAACGTTTCCTTTGTCAAGATCTTAATCTTTGAAGTTCATCCAGCAATGTGAAACTGGGTTATTAGCATAAGCATTGCACATATATGTTTTCATACGTGAAAAATTGGCACACATTAATAATGCAGAGACTCACTCCAAATGTATTGCTAAAAAATATTCATGAAATATTGTTTGTACCAATCTGAATTGTAGGCACATGCACAATGTCCCTCATGGTAAAGCGAAAACTAGGCTGTCTCGCTCTCTGCGTTATCTCCAGTTATGACTCTTGAATCGTAATTTAACACGAATAATAAACACGAATCTTATTTTGTGCAGTGCTAGTCTTCTGTGGATTTCAGAAGTAACAACACCACCTTTTTTTTTTTTTTTTTACTTAAATCCCCCTTTGGAGCTGACCTGGAAGGTGTCCAAGACCTTATGAAGTCAGTGAAAAAAATAACTTATTGTACAAGGAAAGGACATCAGTGCAACTCCCCACAACTTGCCTTTGTGACCTTTATGCAGTTTATTCAAAGTCATATCGATCGAGGCAAAGAACAACAGAGAAGTTGGCATAACTAACATCTGGGTACACTTCAGTGTTAATGACTGGAATAGTAATATACCTGGAATCATCTACGCAGGTCACATGTCCTAAATTTTAAAATATTAAGAGTTGTCCTGCTACATGGTATGACTATATAGATTTATTTTTTCATCATTATTGAAATTCCTCTGTTAAAGTTTTTAAAACATTCTTGCGATATTGATGTAATTTTATCATAAAAAGATATGCTGCGAATTTCATTTTGCGTAGATTTAGCACAAATATTTTTTGTCTATATAATGCCTATTCCACGTCACATCTGTTGCCTTCATGCCCTGATGCGCTGCCAATCAAGGTAGTTCAGGAAGACTGGAGAGACGGCCACAAGCAAACGGTACCTTTAACCACAGAAACCGCTAAAGCATTAGCCAGAGCCTCAGGGCGCCAACCTGTTAGTCATGACTGATCGACCCCCAGCTCCCAGCTGAAACCCAACCAGCCTAGACAAGCATCCGACCTCCCCCCCTTTCCCACACGGCACCTGCACATCTCAGGAACACCCTGAAGCCACGATTCTCAGCGCACGGCTCCGAACGCACGTCACGCTCTCATCCCCGCCTTCTCTCCCGGATTCCTGAGCTGAGCTTCGCAATGTCAAGATACACATCGGTGGCCTCTTGGCACGTCAGCAGGAGCGATTGACCTGTTCGGTGACCGAAATCGTTACCCTCCACCAAGATCTGCATCATTCATGTGAAAAAGACACACGGTTAAAGACTGAGCACTTGACCAAGACACATGCATTTATGTATATCCGTTTGATGCTGTATTCCATTCTGCTCGTATACTTCATGCACACAGAAGTTTTGGAAACCTGGAGACAACAGGATAAGGCTCAGTCTTCATGGAGGACATGCCCAATGTTTAATTTTTATATAACTACTCACAAGCATAGGGAACAACTAAAAACCAATTAATGCAGTTTTCCTCCAAGTCTTAGATGCTGTGACAAGTTTCAGAACAACGTAGATATTTGATAACAGGCATTATTTAAATGTTCATAGGAATAATCTAAAAATATTCCAAATTATTTTGATAATTTTAGAACGGATATCAATTTGACCACTTAAGAAACTGAGAAACAAATGTCTTATTGAATTTATGGGTTTATGTATTTTTAGCTTGTCTCTGTGTTTATGTAATGGCTGTGATGATTCATAAACTGTAAGCACCTAAACATCGCCGCAGCTACACTGTAACCTTTGTGTGGAGATGTGTTTGAGAAAACAAAACACGCAAATACTCCCACGCGCGTGCGCACGCGCGCTCACACGCACACGCACACACTCGCACAGAAAAATACATAAGGAATCTTTGCCATGTATTGTACTTGACAGCTTGCAATTTGCAGGCAATTCTCTGTGAACTGTGACGCCGAAAGGAGTGCAAAGATCCACACCTGAACGAAACACGAAAATGACACGCTTCAGCCGATAAATTAAGACAGCCGTCGCAAACTGCTCCATCTTTATTATTGTGATGAGATGCTTAATTTTCCTTTTAATTGATTAATCATATGAAATGCAAATAATGACAGCTGACACAAAAAAAAGATAATGGACTAGTCTCAGATCACTGATTTTATCTTACTGCAAATCACGAGCGAATTACATTGAGGTTTTGATTAATGATATACATGTGTAATTAAGAAACAGTTCATGTTTGAGCTGACTGAGAAATGAATAAGCATTCTGGAAGACAGGCCAGCATGGCTGTCTATTGTGCTGAGGAACGCTAACTTTACCCATCTCTCAGCTGCACTCTGTACTGACTGCGGGTGGATGTCCTGGCACAACGAGAAGGAGGGTTTGAGGAAGAAGAGAGAACGCTTTAATGTCGAGGCACTGACCTTCTGGCATTAGCCGTGGATGATGTGTTAGGGTTACAATTAGTCACTACCCTTGTGTGTCTGCTGTCAGTAAATTTCCGTCACTTTGTAACTCTGAGAAATGCATATCTAGTCTTACAGGGACTATTTTACTGTGGCACTCATTTTCACTGCATTTACCAGAGCGAACAAATGCAGGGGCATGTGAATATTAATGGATTTTTAAATTACTTTTAAATGACTTTTAAAAGCGAGTTTTAAAATACGCTGACACCCACGCACACGTTCATATGTATATATGAAACACACATATATATGAAACTATGTATCTTGACAGCAGGGCTTGAAATGTAATCATTAGTTGTGGTTTGAAATGTATTTGAAAATAAAGAGATAGGGAACACAGCTAGCCCAGTGCTGCTCAGACCTCTTTAATAGACTGCTGGATGATGCTTCGATACAGTACGTGAAATGAGACTTTGAATCACATCGCATGCCAAAGGGACTGAGATTAATTAAAGTCAAGGTGATGCAGTTCTGAGAAACAGTCAGACGGAAACTCTACCAAAATGAGTAATTACAGTCCCATCGGGCTATTGTTAATAGACATTCAGCCAGCGAAATTATGTTCGAGCAAACACCAACAGGGCAAAAGCAGATTTGTACAATCCAACCTTGTCCAAAGTAGAATTGAGAGGCCTATTAACAATGAACCATTTCAGCCATCCATGGCGGCATTTGAATATGAATGAGGTAAACGCAACGGCGGACGTCACTTACGTGTTTTAAAGCGTGTGCTGGAAATTTCCAGTTTTCTGCATTTCTGTGCAAACGTGTGGCAGCGGGCTGTTTAGTAGCTGAGTTATGAACGTATATCAGAGGCTCTGAAAAACCATATTGTTCCACTCGCACATGAAATTAAAGGAAATCCAAGGGCCGGGTTGCCGTGGTGCCCTGCTGAGAGCATGTTTGTTCTGAAGACGCATGAGAAAACAGAGTGCCCCACATTTGGCTGTTTTGAAGCTGTGATGTGAAATATTCTGTTTTTCTTCAAATGTAGTGCATGGTACTCCTTTATATTCTTTGTGTAAATAATAAATAATTTGTTAAATATGAAAATCTGAATGCAGTAATTAAGAGAACCTTGCTGCCATTTTTCCACAAATGCCCCATTATTCTGTCTGTGTAATGCTCGCTGGTTTCAGTCTGATGAGTTTTGAGTTTTTGGAGCCCACACTAATTGACCATGTATTCAAACTAATAAGTAATGCAGAATTTTGTTTTTATACAGACCTGTATACCATACCTTAAAAGCACCAAAAAATGTGAAAGCATGAATCTAATCAAATCCATTAAGAAAATTGCAACTCTACAATAGTCAAACACAAATTTCAGTACATAAAATGCCATTTAAGAAAGATGTTACTGAAAATCAATTAGCCCTGGATTTTAATTTACAACAAACTGCTAAAATTATCATATTGAGCTGATGGCTAGAAACACAAGAGACACCAAATATAGTTAAAAATTAACAAATGAATAATTTAATCTAACATTTCCTTGAACAAAAAAACGCAAAATGATAATTAGTAAAGTAATTGTTACATCAACAACCAAGAGAGATTGTTTTGATAGTTTATGTAAAGTCATGAAAGTTTTATAACTGCATTCAAATCACTTATTATGCTAAAACATTTTGTTCTTGTTGCCTTGGAAATTACATAAACAGAATAGTAACTATTCTCTCAGAGGCAATTTTGCAGCGATCATTTATGAAACTTGTTTATGTGTGTGCGTATCGAGGACAGACCCTCAGCGCTAATTTCGCCTGCTGTTCACATTCCATCCTCTGCTGGTACTTGAGCAAAAGTGGCTGTGATTCAGAGATGGAGGAGGGTCAGAGGAGAGCCTTCACTGGCTGCACTGGGAGGTCAAGGACAAGGATACCGACTTACTTAATTAGCAGAGATGTTGCCGCTCCAGGCTCTGCTCGTGTGAAATCACCTTGTATTACCGTTAATCAAGCACAAGTGTGGGGGACTCTTACAAGCACTTTATAAGATTGCTACCTTTCAAGATATCTGAGATTTTGTTGATTTTTTTAATGTGTGTGTGCGTGCGTGTGTTTGTGAGACAGAGAGAGAGAGAGTGTGTGTGTGTGTGTGTGTGTGTGTGTGTGTGTGTGTGTGTGTGTGTGAGACAGAGAGAGAGAGACAGAGAGAGAGTGTGTGTGTGTGTGTGTGTGTGTGTGTGTGTGAGAGAGAGAGAGAGAGTGTGTGTGTGTGTAAGACAGAGAGAGAGAAAAAGAGAGAGACAGTGTGTGTGTGTGTGAGAGAGAGAGAGGGAGAGAGATATAGAGAGACTGTGTGTGTGTATGTGTGTGTGTGTGAGACAGAGACAGAGAGAGTGTGTGTGTGTGTGTGCGTGTAAGACAGAGAAAGAGAAAAAGAGAGAGACAGTGTTCGTGTGTGTGTGTGTGTGTGTGTGTGTGTGGTCTGTGGATGCTTGAGGTGTCTGTGTCAGGGAATACGTCAGGGAATAGTTTTATTGTTAATGTGTATGATAGAGCTTCTACAGAAAGACAGGATACTGAGTCAGGACTGAGACACACGGTGTCACTTTAACATGCATAATGTGGATTTGTTTGAGACTCTCCTCTTTTGACAAACCTGACGTCAGTGTGGCTCCATTTGCCATATATTCCTAATGTTATCTTAACATGTCTGAGCTCATTCATTTTACTACATTACATAAATGTTGACAAGCATCCCCCTTTATTCCCAGAAGAAAGAAAGTTATTTAATTTAAAAGCTTTTATACTGGGCCATTAGGCCAATGCATACAAAAGGGCTTGGTCTCTTTATATGACAGTTTGAAATGATAAAATATGTAGCATATGCTGTGACCCGGTGCCGGTTTGGAAAATGAACAAATGAATGAATGAATATACACATATTACATATCTGACATTAGATCTTCGGTCAAACAGTTTAAAGGAATGTATTTACTTCTTTTCTGAGTGAAGATGGTTTGCATTGAATGCGGTGCATTGATTTTTAAAAACGACTCCTTAATTAGCATGCTAAAAGTGCAGCTGTACGCAGGGTAGCCGATGTATCAGCCACTTTTCTCTTGTTGAATTACAAGGACTCGCCAGGGCGACTTATAAACGGGAGCGTATTTACATTCCTGAGGACCCAGGAAACTGCCCGAGTCCTGCTCGTCTCTTCTCTCACCCTGGAAGTGTGCACTACAGACAGATGGCTGCTCGACATCATTGATTTCGAGGGGAATACTCGGAGGTGGTGCGGAAGGTCGCCGCTCCGGTTAGTTCGCCTCTCGTTGTAATGTAGGGCCGCAGAAGGGAGGGAAGGAAAACATAAATGAAGGCCGAGAGGAAACACGTCATTACTGGAATCTGGTTCAGCCTCGGTGGGTGCGGGACTCAAATTTAAGCTGTAACATCAGTCAGAACCTTTAGAAAAACAGCACATTGGTAGTATGGTATTTACACATGTAAAGCAGAAGCAACTGATAATGTGATTTACAACAAAACAGACAGACAAACAAAAAAAGGTCATACTGGCCATTGGAACAAAAAAAAATGTGTTCATTTTGTACAAATACGCAGGACTTGATGAAAAAATGGCAATTATTAAATAAGGGAAAATGCCGACCTCTGGAATATTGTTTTATAGGAATACCGAGAAGGCAATGTTAAACTGTGTTAGGTGATTTTAATTTTAATTTGACCCTTAATAGTCTTTGTTGAGAACTTTATCATGCTTTTAAAATTGCATTTATTTATTCGAGTCCACTTTAATGGAGTTGTGGTTAATGACCTTCCCTTTGGCAAGTGGTTCTGGTAATTTGTGTGAATTGGTTCCAAAGAGAGAGAAACAAACCTTACCACTGGTGTTTGTTATGGATTCTTTCAGCTACTTAGCCTGAACTAGAATTCATATTGTATTTCACTTCACAACAAAACGGTGCATAATTTCAGTGACAGTTTTGCTTAAAAATATGCGTTTAACTTGAGGCTAGCATAACTACAATATCAAAATGCTCCTCCGATGAATTTGCCATCACTAGACTTGAACAGAGGTTTAAGACCGACATAAACATTTATACGTGTTTGTTTGGCACTGCCCGAGCTGTCGACGAGAACAGACGCCAAGGCCACTGGGCTGTGAGACCAAAGGAAGGGGAAAAAAAAATCTGGGCCTTTGCATTAATTCGCAATGTCTGGAGCGGTGAAGATTGCAAGGACTGCAAGTTGCCGGCAGTGAGAAGTAATGAAAAAACATCAACAAAGATCTGACCATATTCTGTATATATGAGGAGCTTTTTTGAAGATAAACAGAAAGCAATTCTATTTCAAATATATTTTTTCCTGAACATGGGGATGTTCAAAATTAAATTGTCCGTTAGTGGAGGGAGAAGCACAAACGCCTTGTTTTGTTTTGGCCTTGGCGTCTGTTCTCGCTGACAGCTTGACTAGCATCAAACGAACATTATCTGTCTGTGCTATGATGTATGTGACAGAGACTGAGCTTTTCTGTCAGCTCCAGGTAATGCGGAAAAATGGTGCCCGTTGACGTACTTCTAAAAAGGTACTTCTGAAATGAAAAAATTAAGAGAGTTACAACAGGATTAGAACAAGGTGTCAGTGAAGCGGCATGCAGAAGGTACGTTCTAGTGTGTGATCACACAATAAAACTACTTTTAGTGTCTGGAAACAAACAAGCTGTTTTTATGTTAAGTGTTTCTGACAAATTAAATTGAACTGACTTTTTTTATTAAGAAAACACAGACGTGGTGGCTTAAACTATTAGCGATACAAATATTGCTGTACTTGTGGCACTTTTGTGTTTGTATGCTTATTTAGTCATTAAAATTCACAAGTTCATTTAAACTCTAATGGAACAATCTGAAATGTTAAGGATATATCACATAGTTACAGTTGTGTGTGTGTGTGTGTGTGTGTGTGTGTGTGTGTTTACCTTTATACTGGGTTAATGTATCAAACTGTCTCACTTCGGTACATGATCACACTTTTCTGAAAGTAAAATACATTTAAAAACAACTAAATTAATTTAAGAATTGCAAGTTTAAACATAATTAGTCTTAGCAGGCTTTTTTCTTCACTTTTATATAAAGTGTATTTTATGAAATAATGAAAATGTATTTTTGTAGAAAATGGTAATTCCTTTCCAAAAATCACAAGGTGTTTTCTTGCGGAACAGATGCACTATGTTAGTGACACATTACTGACAGATTATTTCCCTGGTCAAACTAAGTAAACAGTAGAGATATTCTGCTGTTTAAAGACAACTTCATAAAGAGGGGAAGAAAAGAACTGAAAAAAAATGCTCTGAGTGTAATGTTTCCGAACGTGAGGAAATGGAGGCAAGAATAAGTCTAAATGCAGGAAGGTTTATTAACAAAACAGGGACCAAAACAACTATGGCACTAACATCAAAAACTTAACAGGAGCTCTACATCTATAAACCAGCAGGGAAGAAATGAAGCAGGAGGGTTTATATAGGCACTCTAAACAGGGGCAAACACTAATACAATAAAAGGGACAGCAATACAAGGAAAGCATAGATATACAAGAAAATAGACAGGACAGGGAACCTAGAGATACACCACATTACACAGGAGAAGACTCCTAGTGGACAAAAACAGGAAGGATAGGCACAAGACGTGATACAGGTGACATGTTCCAAACAAAAGCTAATTGTTGGTCTTTCTCAAGGTATGAAAACTCTGCTCGTTGCACACTATATATTAAAAAAAACAATGGCGCATTTGATGCACATAATGAATACAATACATGAGAAAAAATTAAATTTGCACTGACAGTAAGTTCTAAAAAAACAGTCAGTTCAGTTATAAATAGCATTCAACATCATATCAGTCCAACTAAGCTAATTTTTTTTTACAAGTATTATTCTTGTTTTACTACTCAATGTAAAAATATGTCCTATTTTCAGGGAAAAGATTTACTGAAAAACCTGTAGTCAGTGACAGGCAATTGTTTTGTTCCTTTCCTGTGAGTATTGTCTGTGATCAGTGGTTCTTGTGTGCCGTAGTTTTTTATAAATCCTTATTTCTTTTGGGTATATTCATAATTTTAATTCCAACATTATAATCTATTTTTAGCAGAATGGTGCATGGTAAATTTTTATAATTATAAAAGAAACAACTTAAAACTAAATGGAAGATGGACTGCCTTATGTTCACTAATATTTATGTAAATAAGCTAAAATTAGTAGTTAATGATAAAGGTTGAAAAACTGAAATAACTTTATATTAGCAAGTGAGGGAGTCTTGTGTTTCTCTTTTTGGGATGGGCTGGATATCAAAGAGCAATAATGTAACATAACGACAGCCAGAACAATATTCTTGACAACCCCTCGCCATGGAGACAGAGGCAGGCACAAAAGACGATTCATTTTTCTTTTTCTTTCTGATCCGTCCTCGTTCCCTGTAGAGCTGGAATTCTGCGAGACTCCGCAGATGCTGTGCCCTAGCTACCAGGCGGAGCTTCGCCCGGGTGCCCAGCACGGCTACCCGGTGGGCGTGGCCTCCGACGTCGACACAGAGGCGGAGGGCGGTCCCTCGCCTGGCCACGCCCTGCACCTCTGGATGCGGGAGATTAAGTCGGAGCACAGCTCGTGCCTATCGAGCCGGGCCAATTCTGTGCTGTCTCTCACCGACACGGAGCAGGAGAGGAAGTCAGATGCAGA
Organism: Chitala chitala; assembly: GCA_025773905.1. Classification (NCBI taxonomy): domain Eukaryota; kingdom Metazoa; phylum Chordata; class Actinopteri; order Osteoglossiformes; family Notopteridae; genus Chitala; species Chitala chitala. The sequence goes on along the minus strand of JABJVR010000002.1, from coordinate 229,688 downwards.
GAATGGTAAGGACTTTTGTCACGTGTCTGGGGCTTTGGGGAAAGGAGCTCTGTATCCCCCCCCCCTCATGTGCCGCTGTTTTTAAACGCCTTTGTGTGTCTCCGTCTCTTTTATATGATTGAAACCTTGTCGCCATTTGAAAGATGAAGTTACATGAGAAAAAGACATTTTCAGCTGAAATTTCAGTGGAAATTAAATTGCTTGCAGTCTGAGGCAGGGCTGGCCGGAGCTGTGAACAGATCCAGTAGAGGCTTAGCAAAACGCCCTAGTTGGTTAGATATGTTAGCCATGTACTACACACTGGTGAACAGCAAGCCACACAGGACCCAGAGTTCCCTAGTTCAATCAATGATTTCTTAGCTTTTTATTCCCAACAAAATGCGTTATAGAAAGTAATACTGTGCCTGTCTGAGTAAACCACATTTCATTGTTGACAGATTTTTAATCAGTCAATACAGCATGAACTTTTGAGAATTGATTTAAAAAAACATGCTGTGAAGAATTATAATATTTATGAGCAAACAAGCTTGTACTTTTTTGTCTCCAAAGCAGATTTTATGGCATTTAGTCTTCATTAACTGTATTAGTTAGATTTTGTGTTTCTACATTTTTTCATAGTTAAATTAATATTCTATTAATGTTCTCTCGCTTATTTAACTGTGTTCTTTGATTTTTAAAACACATTACGGATGTAAAACATCAGGTTCACACATTTTTCATTTATCAATACCTGTGTGATAATTTTAAGGCAGATAAACATGTCATTGTTAACGTGCCCCCCCTCCACCCCGGCCCATTCAGTACCGTTAGTGAATCCGCACAGCGAATGACCTCACATTCCATCCACCGCCAATGGTATTAAGATATGGACGCAATATGAGGTTTTTTTTTTTTTTGTGAAGCTGTGAAGCAACTTCACGTCTGCTGTTTGTGTCCCTTTCAAAAGAGCAGCCTTTTATAGAGAGGAGGAGAAATGTGTGCCGGACTCAGTTCCCCCTAATGACTCAGGAAATAATTGTGGATCGGGAGCAAGGCTGGCATCGGGTGCCGGCTTTTATCCGGATAAGCTGGCAGGCCGGGCGTGGAAAGACAGGACCCTGCCAAGCTCAGGAGTCCGGCGTGTTTCAAAAGGCTTGCTCGGCCTCAGAAGGAGAAGAGCCACGAACACAAACAAAGGAAGCGGCCGACTGCTTGATCTGCGTAGCCGCGAGCCGCTGCTGTGCAGAGGTGGACGCAGAGCGCAGGTGTTCGCTGCATCTCAGGAGACGACCCTAAAAAGAGAGGGCCACATGTTTCACTCCATCCCCCCCATATGGTGAGCTTTACAGGGGGGCTACAGAGGAAGCGGCAGACAAGCGTATGTCATGAAAGCCCTGGGGGGTGATAGGGCCAAAACCAAGATCTGAGCTTCCACAAGGTGCGAGCCCAGGCTTGTGTTTGCTTTCCTAGGCAGCTGTTTGGTATCACTGAATCTTGACACACATGCCCTGATGGAAAAGCGATATGTTACAGACCTTTTTTTTTTTTTTTGAAGATAGGAAAGTATAACCTATAGCCCAAAGAAGAATTTCCTTCTGGGGGAAGTGTCTATCTCTCCAGACCTGTGCACTGTGAAGACGTTTCCCTCCCTCCCTTGCCAACGGCTCACAGCACAGTTTTTCATGCAGCTGGAAGGCTGCTGTGTCGCAGATTACGGGCATCTTGTCCTGCATCACCCCCCTCCTCCTCCTCCCCTCGTGTCCTCGTCTTATCTCCCTTGTACCCTCGCGCAGACGGGTATACCCCAGTGTATCTGAAATGGACAGCATATACATTATTGATACCATATTCCCCATATTCTCAGAGTACAGCTTTTGACCCATTTGTATGCTTGACTGTTATAAAAGATGTGAATGTCGCACGAAATCAAAAGCAAACATTGTGGCGAAAATTTAATTATGGTCATTTGAGTAGCCTCCTTTCCCAGGCTTCTTTTTTCTTCAAATATTTCACCTAAAAGCCTTTAATAATTAGAGGAAGGGAAGCCAAAGGGATGCTTTTGTTCCTGGTCTGAGCAAGGCCTGACGAGTCAATTTAAGATATCATTTTGCTTAAAGAAGCATTGAAACATTATCTGGGGAGAGCTGGGTGGGCTTCTTCTGAAGCTCTGTGATCTACACAGTGGACTAACAAATCAGCTCCTGCTATGAGACAGCAGCATTGTGTGTAAGACTTTTGATCGCAGATGAAACAAATTGGAAAAGAGTTCCTGAGGAGTTTGCCCCCAATCTTAGGTTCTTATTGGAATCAGTGCCCTTTTGTTGCTCAGTACTGTCTTAACATTTTAACAGTACAAGTATAGACAGTGCTGGGAAAAAAAAAAAAACAGGAGAGGAAAAGAATTTGGAGCAAAGGTCCATATGATTTATGGATGAGAAGGCAAAAGATATAGTGTTGCTTTATGACTCTAAAGATCAGAAGTGAATCACTCATGGTATACAATGTGTAAAGGAGAAACATTTGTACTTATAGTCTGTAAACCCTATTAGTACTTTCAGTAAGCATATGTGGAGTTATGATACTGTTTATATCTAGTATTTTTTTCTTACTAATATTTACTAGTTGTTTTTGTACACTGAAATTTTGTCATCCTATTTTGGAATCTCAGTTTTCAGTTTACGCTGGCACTTCATATAAGGCGTCTCCTGTTGTTATAAACTTATTCAAATGTTTTCACTTAGACAAGTGCACATCACACGTAACTGTTTCCTGTGTAATTGCTTTCCTTTTAATTAAGAATGATTCCTTAAATGTTCACTTAATTATGTTTTAGATCTAAAGTGCTGCCTGAACTGCTGTCTGAGCCACTGTCTGTGGTGTTTCAACTTTACCAAAGAATTATAAAAAACAAATTCATAAACTTTAGAAGAGATGGATATTATCACAAAGATGTCCTCCTTACAAAAAAATGTGCAAACCAGGTTATACATTTTACAACCGGTCATACAATTAGCAGGCTGGTAATCAGGACGTTCTGTCAAATGCCAGACCAGCCAGCCGACCTTGTGTCTGGATGGCCGTTAGGTCTGCTAAGTTAGGTGACAGGTGCCTGTTATGTTGGGCTGCTCCAAGTCAAACTCCAGGGCTGTTTTCAAGACCTAGCCTGTCCCTGCAACCAGTCCTTTTAAGGGGAAATGTTTAGCAATTTCATGTTACGCTAACGTTTATACAGTAGGGCCCTGTATCCACTGATCCGGTATCCATTGATCCACTTAACCATGGCCAACAGTGGGGATAAAAAACTTAATATAAAAAGTACAAAACTACAAAAACTGTACGGGCGAGTGTAAGCATGATGAACAGGGCATGCCAAGTGACGCCAGTACTAATTGATCTCCTTTGTTTTAGTAACAGCGGAAGCCAATGGGAACTGTACAGAGTGCTTGTGGGAAAACAGTAGTGGGGAGTAGACAATAAGGATGAATTTTGGTAGTGAAAGGTGATACAGTTATATTTACAAGTGAGTAATTACAGCCCAACAACACACGTCTTCCAGGAAGTTCCTTTTATACACTTTTTAATTCCTGAACCGGAGACTTCTTGTCGATGTTTTGGCTCTTCATTGGTTCTTCAGCCCAGTGACTGGTGTTCCTGAAGACCAACGTGCGTTCTCCAAATCAGAGTCAATTCCGCAAGAGTTCAGAGAGATGCACAGATACAGAAACATAAAACAAATACTAACCAGGATGTAACAAAGGGTTATATAAGATGTCCACCCTTATCCACGGTTCCAGACAACCGTAGTAGTGCTTGGCATGTATTACCTGTGAGTACAGGGTTCGACTGTCAAGCTTCGTATCATTTACCCCTGATTCCATGAATCTTGCTTTTCTGAAGCAAAAAACATTATTTGAAGACTTTCCTCACATTGAATAGACAGTGAAAAAAATTGTCTTAATGGAATTATAAGTTAAAGACATTTTAATTAGTTAATGTTCCATCTTTCACATACCTGTAATTGTTTTTGAGGAAAAACATAAATGGATAGTTTCCCATTATCACCCTGAACATGAATTAAAATTCAAATTGAAAAAGATTGATATAATCAAGATGTCCTCCCTGCAAAATTCCCACGACTGTCTTATCAGATGTGAAGAGAAAATTTGCACAGCAGAAAGGTTTTTTCGTGGAACAAGTGAAATTAATTGATGTTCTCTATACTTAAAATGGATTTGGATATGTAGGCTTGGATGGTACAAGAAATGGTACAAATTTTTTTATTCATTCATTCGTTCATTCATTCAGTCATTCATTCATTTTTTTTCCCAAGAGATTGTACTGAATAGGGTCACAGGTATCAGAGGGTATAAAGCTAGGTACATTTGGAGAAAACTCAAACCTACAGGGGGAGAGCATACAAATTTCCTGTTGTATTTTTATAATTTGCAATACATCTACGCAGGGAAATTTTTTGAAAAAAAAAATAACAGTGACAAACATATAAGAAAAAATTAGCTAAGATCTTCAGACAATTTATACTGTTTCTTTAAGTAAAATTTTAAAGTCTGGCCTTACATTAAGATACTCTTAAATAATGTTTCTGCTGTTTAACATCCTACACTTTAAGCCAGCAGCTGCTTTTAATTCTCCCCCAAGTGCCTCATATTTAATTTAAATTTTAGGAAAATGTGAAAGCAATTATTTGCAAAAATGAAACAAAGCTAAAAGAATGAAGTGAGATCCTGGTCTTAAAGTCAGTCTGAATAGAAACCAAGACTGTTGGATTCATCCTTAATGGCCACTGGCAAGGAAGGTCTGCCTTTTGCAAAATGTTTATAGTGAGTGACAGTGAAGGTCTGGAGGTGCTTTACAAACCAGGCTCTGGGGAAGCACTTTGCTTTAGTGATGAAGAGGATCCAGCTGAGTGCAAACAACCGCTCTGCAATGCTGAGTCTTTGAAAGGCTTGGTCTTAATGTGTCTTGCTTTTTTTGTTTGTAGAGCAAAAGGTGACTTGGCATTGTGCTTATTCAGTTGTTACAGCAATTGCTGCACAGTTCTTGAAGCTCCGTCTGTGGGACTGTAATAGAAGGCACACAGTGGGCACGTGGGAGGGCTCAGAATGGCATCAGTCACTGTTTGTCACATCTTAAAAATGCCCTAAAGAGGATGTAAGGTGAATAATACTGTGTCTAGGTGCTAATCCCACAGACACCTCTAAGGTGACCTGCCAGTTTTGCAGGGGAGGTTCTGTGGAGACAGCTGCAATCTCCGTCTTTCTGTTGGAGTAGGTGGGGGTTAGGTAGGAAAGGGAGTCTTGGGAAACCACAGCATGAGCACCTCCAAGGAGTGTGCTAGGCGTCTGCAATCCATCACTCCATAGGGCTGTGCTTGGTGTCCCAAAAGATGACATCAAGCCTAGAGCGAGCTGCAAAACAGTACCAGTGACATCAGGGTGGATCAGAAGTGTGTGCAAAGCCCTCTTGCTCCATGTTTTGTCATCTACGAGAAAAGAAGTCCTTTCAATGAATGCATTAAATCCATGCTGCTTTTGGGTCTGTCGCCATGAACAAAGCACAGATGTGGCTTGACGTCTCTGCGTGCACAAATGTACGTGTTTGAAACGTAACCAGAGTGGCTGTACAGACTTGTTCTTCGAATGAGAATGTCGGATGCCTTAGATTTGGAACAGGGGAATGCAGAACAAAAGGCAGAATCTTCCAGGGAGAAGAAAAAAGCAAACATTTTTTTTTACACTGCGGCTACATAGTTCATCTTCGAAGCAGAAACAATGAACTGTCTTTTAAAAATCCAAGTGATCGCATTTACAACCAGTTGGCAGTGATGGAAAAGTCATTTACGTACAGTCTCAGTGCCGTTATTGTGTTAGGACAGGTGGGTGTTCTGAGATTATTCCGACACGGGCATGTTTACTGTGCAGCGGTGTGTGGTCTAATTATCGGACAGACAGTGCCATCACTCCACTTGAAAGATGAAGGCCCCCCCCTCAAATCAGGAGTAATTGATGTCGGGCACCCCTGAAAACAACGCCATGGGGCAGTGCCCTGAGACCCATCAATAGCAGTGAGGTGACACGAGAGCAGAGGAGCCGTGATTGCTAAGTAAGGTGTCACACTTCCTTTCTGTTTTGCTGTAAGAAGGCTCGGTGACAGGGCCGCAGAGTGTTGAAAGGAAGCCAGCGGCACCGTTCCGAGCTCCCGATCTCTGCTGTGTGCCAAATCAATGACTCCTGCAGACACTCATTTAGCCACGTTCACCTTGGGGCAGGTGTGCTTTTCTGTCCAGCTGCTGTCTGAAAGCAGTCAGTAAAAGTGACAAAGGAAGAGTGGGTGGCTGTAGCCATAACATCGTTATCTGGAACCGCCTTTTAGCTACCTGCGTGATAATTAGTTTTAGTTGTAATAAGGCAACAGATTTATTCTGGTGGGGTTTGTTGTATAGTGTAATTACTCAATTAAAAACCGTTCTCAAAAATGACCTTTTTATTTTTCCTTCAAAGTTTTTTGTATGATGGTATCCACCATTTCTTTTTGTTACATGCAAAACAGAAAGAGAGCGTTTTTACTGTGCAGTAATGGATTTGCTTAAGAAAAGGCACTCGATTTTTATATTCTGTGATTACGGAATTAATATCCACATTTTCTTTTCAATTTCAGTTTAAAACTGCACATTAATTCAATGCAAATGTGGTTAATTAATTCCAGCTTCAATCTACCAGGTTCCGTCATGCATTTTTTATTTTCATCTATTTTACGTATTCACTACTGGCAGCGTCTTTGCAGAAATTTTGAATAGTCTGAGAGGGACAGAAATGGCACATTCTGTATTCCTCTGTGAATAAACACAAAGAGGAGATCTAGGAAAGTGATGTTATCTTTGGTTTCATAACGTCAAGCTCTGCTGCGGCAGAATCAGCGGCTGTCTTATGACTAAATTAATGCCGCGCGGCTGTCAACAAGTTATAATTTTGAAAATCTTTCTGTACTCCAAATTTCAAGGGGTAGGGATTGCCTTTCAGGTGCCCTTGGGAATTCCGTTAAAATTGCGAAGCTGAAAGGTGTTGCTTGTGTGCCCCGCTCTGTTTTCATTTGTTCACTGGCATGGCAGCTCCAAATTGAATGCACACAAATAAAACAGTGAAAATAAAGGTCCTTTGTAAGTCAATACCTCGTTGGGAGCAGGCTGAGAAATTGTGACAGATTATGCATTGACTCTGGGAGTACTTCACTTCCCTTTGCATAGATGGATTTTGCATTTATCAGCAAATACCCTGACTTAAACTTTCAGGTTCGATTAATTTCTCCCTCGGACAGTGTTTTGTTGTTGCTGGGAACCCCAGAGCACGCTTTGCTTTCAAGAATTACGTTAAAGCAGTTCGTTAAGTGGCATAGCTGATTTAGTGCAATGGGAACGCAAAAATATAAATGCCTTATTGTTGCTCAGGCTAAAATATTTTCAAGGACTGTTATTGTCATTATTGTTGTTAAATATATCGCCATATCTTCTTTTTTCGGGAAATATTGCATCTGGCTACTAAACGAAACCTTAAATTTACAATCTAAAAACAGCAGAGCAAGATTACAGTGGCCATAATCTTAGAGAGCATCCTGAGGATGAAGTGAAATATGGAATCTCACTGTGGCTAATGTGGCCCTTTTTTAGGAGTGGAGGTTGTTAATGCTTAGACGGAGAGGCACGTCAAGTAAAGCCACTACATCTTTACAAGAAATGACCAGAAACTTTTCCACAAGATGTTAATGCAATCTCAAAGGCCAAGGGTGAGGTGGCATGCTGTTAATTTCTTGGACTAAGGGCATGTTTTATTCATAGCTGTGCCTAACCCATTCTGCTTTTGGTGGTAAAGCGAGACCAGTTCTTCATTAGCACTCAATGGTGATAGATCAGTGTCTTGTCCGTTTGTCAGATCATTACCAGTTGGAAGCCTCTACTTATTTATTTATTTTTATGATTTTATCTGTCTGCTTACAATGCTGGCTATTTTCTTGTTTTGAAACAGCATGGTTTTCTACGATGCTATCCGTCCTCCAAACGGCATTATTTGCAAACTGTCTTTTTACATCGATTAAGAATTCAGATCAGTGAGCGTCGATGGCGTTGTGACCCAGCCTCGGTTGCGCGACACGGCGACTGCTTGGAGGTGCCAGCTGACGCTTCCAGACGACCAGCAGCGTGCAATTACACTTTGCAGAGTGTGAGGCGCGGAGGCGCGTGTAAAAGCAATGGGCTTTTAGCTCCTAAAGTGTCGCCCTTTGAGCATTATTGATCACACCGTTCCTCACATTTGAGGGTCTTCAGGCCCAGGGTTAGGCTGATAGTACACCGCCTCCCTGGGGGAAGATGGGGTGGATGTTTGTGCCGGGGGGTGGGGGGAGGGTTGATCGACAAGAGTGAAAGACGACAATCAGGCTGATGCTTTTTCACTGACAGGCAGAGGCTACTGCTGTCGGGGGGGGACATGGCAGCTCAATAAGAGGAAGCGGATGAACAACATTAGGGCCGTTTCCTTTAGAACCAGAAAAAAAGTTTGTCCTTTTGTGACATTCCTGTGAATACGTGGTAATTTCTCTTCTGCATATTTAAAAAAATATATATACCTTGTTGGTAAAACAGGCCATGTATGTTATTACAGAGAGTGCTGGATTCACAAAATGCTAATTATCACTAAAGTCGGTATGTACAAGTCAAGCTTGAAGATTTCACATACAGTCCATTTTTATTTAAAAACTTATTTTTATTTCATTTCTAAGCACCTGTTCAGTTTCCTGTGACCAGAACTGTTTGTAAATTCCTTCTGCTGGTGTACGCACTAAACAGGCCGTATATGGATTCGTTACATCCCGCTACAGTAATATTAAATGAAAAAATTCCACATTCATGATTAATGTTACTATTACCTAAGGGTATTTTTACAGAACTATTTTTTGTTCAATTATTTTCATATTTTCCACATTTTTGTCAGAAAATTTAGCAAGAAAGGAAATTAAATAAGTACATCCTGAGTCGGCAGCAGCTCAATAAAATGACTCAATTAATTTTTAATATTTCCAGGGACTAAGCCTGCCAAGCGCAATATCATCTGATGAATTCATCTTGTTGGATTCATTCTGCTGGTTTAGTCTGAAGTGTTAAGTCTGGTGTGTAGTCATCCCAACCAACCTCTCTGTAAGACCCTGAACAACCTTATCTTTCTAATTACATTCTCTCCAAAGGTATGTCGTATTTATCCCTTTGAAAATCAGTCTTTAACATACTGTGTTCTAAAATACACTTTGCTGTCATCTATAATTGTGCCTTTTGCAGGTTCATTTCCCATATGCATCTGTTACTCTACCTCCTTCTCACTAAATTTCTTGCAAAGAAGTTTAATAATAACATGTTCAGAGATACTGACATGCTGGTAATGCTGCACAACCATCGGGGAAATTTGTAATGTACAGTACATACAAATTATATAGGTAGTAATAAGACTAAAGTGATTTTCTTATTATAACTTGTTTAGGCTTTGTTATTAGTATTCAATGTTATTAATATATGTTATATGAATAAATACAACATGATTATTTACATAAATTATGTACAGTTTGTTTTTACATTTTAGCGAATCGAGGCAAGCAGGAAAAGGGAGTTGGTAATGTACTGTATATGTTTGACAAAGTTGGACTTATGCACAATGAAGAAACTACTGCACTACAAAAAATATATATGTACGTATATATACAAAAACAAAAATGTTGATTTTCCAGTCGTCAAAGACAATTTTCGTGTGTCGCTGTCAGTGATGATCAATTTAATGTGCTTAATGAACATCGTTACAGAAGTAGTTACCAGCAGAACATTTAGTCCAGGGTAAATTAAGCAAATGCAAACGGGGGTGAAAAAAAATAGTCCGGGAAACAACGTGAGAAACTGTGAAATTAAAATGATACTGGCATGAAAGCTTGCGATGCAATTTGTGCTTCACTTTTAACAGTCGGTCCCCTTATGCAAATATGCTAATTAATTTTACTAGTTTGTCCGTTTGGTTTAGGTACGCAGTGTTCATGAAGAACTGCTTGCATTGTTGCCGTTTATATCCGTTTCATAATTACCCAGCAGAGCAGTCGGGAGTCGGACAGATGTGAAATGTCTGATTCGCGCTGCTTGCGTGTCCGCGGCTGGCAGCCCGACTATAGTGTCAGCTCTTATGTGCCATGATGTCCCTGTCTTGCCTGTGATGTGCCGCAGATGCTTCGGCAGAGCGTTCGAAGAGCTCCTTTTCCACAGGAATAGCGCAAATCAAATAGCCAGTCCCTGCTTGCTGCTGTGGGTCACCCACGCCTCTGTGACAGCTATAGAGACACCTTACCGTGTAATCCGTTCCTGTATACCGAGAACATAATACTTTGGATGCTTTGTTCAGATTACACAGGACACGTGCTGTTATCTGGATTTTCGCTTATTTTAATTTTTGAGTATGTGCTCTGAAATCTGAATTTGTTACTAGTATTATACTTCTGAGTCAGGTCAACCGTTTCTGTTGTGTAAAGAAGCAGGACTGACGGCATTTCCATGCACTGACACTTTCGTGAAACAGAGATGCACAGAACAAATGCGTCACGTGCTGTTCTGTTGTTTTGCTGCAGGGACACAGGAACACACACATACATAAATGCTAGAAATGGAAGCTCAGCAGCCTTTCTAAATGTGGACAGACCCAGTCACGGCTGCACAGGGAGCCAAACGCAGTTCCAGGTTCCAGGAGCGTCCCACTGCCAACACTGATTAACCCTAACAGGAGGTCTCTGCTCCTCTACTCGGTCCGCGACGAACCGTTGGAGCCGCAGCTCATTAACTTACGCACGTGGCGCCAGCAAAAATGTGAGCACAACTCGAGTTTTTATCTAAGAGACAAGGTGCAAGACTTCTTAAATGAACGGCAAACTTTGAAGGCAAATGCGTGGGGCACCCTAGAATTCAGAATTTATGGAAAAATAAACGCGGTGAATTGCAGCGATAAAATTGTGCTGCTTGACTAAGCTCCAATCCGTTCTCATTAACATCCTCTTAGACAGCGTTATAATCTGATCCGTCGGCTTTAAAAAGCTGAGATAAAAACTTGGGCAGGAGAAAAAGAGTTGTTTTTGTCAGAAGATGCTGCAATGCAATTTGACTGTGAGCAGCCTTCCTACAGGAAAATTAAATCTTGACACTACGAAACATCAGAGAAACAGCTTCAATCTGTTTAATGTGGCACTCTCGCAGAGACACACTCATTTCTGACCTGATTTTGTAGGTTTACTGTCTCCTGCATCGTGACAGTGACATGCTGTGGTAAATATCACTGTCACGCTTCCACCAGAAGAGCAGAGCATGTTTTAGGCAATGGTTGGATTGTACCAAGCTGAAGACGTGTTTGGGAGCAACGGAAACCAGAAGCTATAGGCAAGGCGAACACAGTCGAGAGACTCAAATTAACGTTGCATAAGAAGGGCCTGGAAAATGGAAGTGTGAGGTGCAGATGGAGGATAGAGGAGCAGGGCTAGCAAATTTTAAACATCCCTTGTAGCCCTTCGGGCAGGCACTCTTCAGATTTTGGTAGCCTGAAATGAATTTAAGTAGCCAGAATAAAATCGGTCTCCACTTCTCTGCTCTTTGTTCTTGTTGGGTTAGGGTTAGGACCAGGAGAGGAGCTGGAGCTAGGGTTAGGGTTAGGACCAGTAGAGGGGCTGGAGCTAGGGTTAGGTTTAGGACCAGTAGAGGGGCTGGAGCTAGGGTTAGGGTTAGGACCAGGAGAGGGGCTGGAGCTAGGGTTAGGGTTAGGACCAGGAGAGGGGCTGGAGCTAGAGTTAGGGTTAGGGCCAGGAGAGGGGCTGGAGCTAGGGTTAGGGTTAGGGTTAGGGTTAGGATTTTGTGAGCCCAGAGGAGGCAGAACATTAGGTGGTCAGCCTCTAATAGTCTTTTTTAACAGGTCACGTAACACAGGGATAAGAACTGAAAAGCAGGTGTAACGGATGTGAAAGTGTTATGTCAAGAATCCTGCGGTAGTCAGGACAAGAGCGTGATTAGTCCCCCAAGTGAGGGACCTGGGTCTTTAGCTCAGCGGGCTAATCGTCTCGACTGATAACTTTGTGCGGTCTACGAGGTTGCGAGTATGACCCGTGGTTGCCCCTGTAGCACAGGATACATAGGAAAAAAAAGTAACTTGAAAAGAGCAGCAGGACATTCTAAAGGTGTAACACATGTTGCATCATCCATTTCCCCTCTATTTAGTTAGCGTTTTTTTTTTTGAACGATCAGAGTCTGTGTTATCGTTTTGAGCAGCAGGTGTTACTTCTCGCCCGCCATTATATTGTGATATGATACTGAAAATTTCTTCGTATGTTCCATTTTGAAAGTGCAGTCACAGCTCTGTGGCATTTTTAGCTCTGAGCGGCAGGTAGTCAGAGAACGCACCGCTCAAAGCATGAGACGCCGCAGGGACGAGAGAAAAGCCGCGGCGGCGGAGGAAGGGCCGCTCACACGACTTGTAGCCGTGTGCGGGGGCTGAGCAAAACGGCTCTGTTAGGGGTCGTCCAAAATCACGCGCTCGCACTATTATGAGCACGGACAGGCCGTCGTGCATGACGGCGTGCTGCTGTAAGTGAATTGTGAGCTCATTTAGAACGATTAAATACCTCCAGTGACAGGAAAACACCACAGCAGTTAGAGTCGGGACATGCATTTTACATTAGATAACAAAACCTATACAGCCTCTTTCTTACAGACTATTCCTACAGCATAACATCTCTTTGCTGATTTTCAAAGATAAAAACACTATAATATCTCAAGGATGGGTGTGCCGTCACTGGCACATGTACTGTAAACATGTTTGCAGGAGAATGCATTTGAATGGCATTGTTTAAACTTAAACTCCTATGCAGGTGTAAAGCTTTGGCTGTTGTTAAACGTCACTATTTCACAGTTGTACAGCAGATCGGTCAACTCTTGTTGTTCTTAAACGTGCTTTAAATAAACCTGACTTGACTCGACTGTTTCCTGTAGTGTTACACTTGACACAGAAGGCTGAACACCTCAGCTCAGAGTTTGCCAAAATGGAACAGATAATGGGCGACCAGGACTGCGGCTCCATGGCGATCGGAGACCATGAACCAAAACCGTGAACACTATTGCCTGACTGCAATGAAAACCTTTTTTAGACGACACCAGTAAAATCAGTGTAATTGTGTAATTGCTACCCAAAAATGCAAATGTTAGTGGACTCTGCACATGGGGGCCAGTCAGTTGAAGAAGTATTAATTAGCAGTAAATTTCTTGAAACGTTCTGTTACTACTTCCTTATTTTAGTCAGATCACTGATCTCATTTAAAGGGATTCTGTCAACTCCCTGCAATGCATTTTTTAATATTAGCTGAACCCGTCAATATGGTGCTTTCAGATTAAAACGTGGTAGCACATAAGAGGAACTGGCGACCATCGGCCGTATATGCCCCCGTGTTCTTCAGCAGACACCGGAGCAGAGCGCTGATTTAATCTATCTGCAATGTATTTCTCTGTCATTCCTGCTCTGATGCTTCAGCTTAGAAACTTGTCTTTTATGATCTCTTTGTATTGGACCTAAGTTTTAAATAGCATTTCTTCCATGTGCTGCAAGGTTCCGTCAGCTTCGTGGTTCCTTTTGATACACACATTTTTTGTCTTCTTTTAGTTTCTGAACAGAATTCGTTGTTTTTTGTTTTTACTAACTGTATGGAAAAGTTGTGTGGTTTAATTAACTAACTCCAATTTGTACTTTTGTTTTCCTTTCAGGCTCTTTTGTAACTGGGCTTTTTATGACATTTGTGCACGACTAAAGGTAACAACAAATATTTTCAGAAATGTTGTTGACAGAAAAGGCGTAAAAAGAAACAGCCACTTTAGTTAAAAAGGAAAAACTGACAGTTACATAAGGTAAAAAACAAGAAAAACAAAAGAAGGAGGCAGATCAGTGAGTGTGTGGATGAGAAAGTAGACAAAGTAAACGTGGAAAACATTCGGTCTTACAGCTGCAACGAAAAGACGAGACCCACGCGCAAACACGCACACGAATACAACACGCACGCAGACGCGTGTCAGTTTTCAGACTGCGACTTTTAACAAAATTAAAAGTAAAAAACATTGATGCAGTGTCCTTGTAGGTAGTCCTCTCGGTACCCTTTCATCCACCTTTCTGTCGGCCTTTTCACACCCACCTGAAGCCCCTCTTTTCTTTTCTTGCAGACTGTCTACAGTCTACACTTTATACTTAGCAGAGCTGAATGTTGACAAAGCTAGAGTTGGTCTGATCCATCTGACCTTTTTCATTTGCTTTTTGTTCATGCACACGTACATTGCAAACTTTCTGATAAACAGCCTACGCTTTCGATTGGACGTTTGGCAAAGATAGCACGGCTGCCAGGCTAAAGACGGTCGAGGATCACATCTTCTTTGTCTTTACCATCTTTTGAACAGCGCCTCCTTCAATGTTCAGCATTTCTTATTCTTTTCATCATAACCTTTCCCTGAATATGACTCAGAACTTTCTTTTTTGCTGCTAATGACCAATGGCCTTTTTCTTCTACATAAATTCTGTTGAACATGTTAACGTTGTCTATATACAGTCAGTCATCTTCTATACCGCTTCATTCAGTTAAGGGTCGTGGGAAGCCTGGAGCCCATCCCAGGAGACATAGGGTGTAGGGCAGGGGACACCCAAGGCAGGGTGCCAACCCACCACAGGTCTATATACAGTTTTCACGTAAACCATATTATGGAAGTGGATAACTGGACCCATCCATTTGTCAAGCAGCAATGATGTATTTTTGTATAATGTTTATAAAATTGGCTGTAATTGAATATTGTTTAAATAACACCATATATATATATATATATATACATATATATGTGTGTGTGTGTGTGTGTGTTTGTGTGTGTGTGTGTGTGTGTGTGTGTATATGTTCTCTTTACAGCGGTATGTAATATGAGTTTTTGTATTGCCTGGTCTCTACACATTGTCAGCTTTGAAACTACATTAAACATTAAAAGTTTTGTAGTATAATAAAACACTCTTAACGTCTATTAAAGTGAAACAAATAGAAGCCCTAAATGAAACAGTATTCCTGCTATTAGAAGGGGGATGGTGAAAAATATATCAGTTTTCATATCTCAATGGGCTGCTTATTATAATTTTTGAAAAAATGCTTTATTTATTTATGTGTCTTTTTTTTTAGTTCCACAAAACTCATCTTTTGAAGGCCCGGATTAATTTCACTACAGGTTCCTGTATAGAAAAAGAAAAATGGCCTCCATTTGGAGAAATAATCAATACTCGTGTCTGGGGGAAGGGGAAAAAAAGCCTCTCTGGATGGCAGCTTATATTAGGATCACTTTAGTTTGTTGGCCGGCCTCCCGCATGTCTGCGTTCCTGCAGAGGTGAAGCACTTTGTGCCACGCTCGTGCTCTTCGTGCGCCGCCGCGACACTGAGCCCCCTCACACACACACACACACCCACCCCCACTCTACCCTTCGTTTTTCATATGTCAGCAGCCGACTGTGTTGTGCACTGCCAGAGACTGAGGTTGAGTTATGGCGTAGTTATGGACTCCAGGAAATGATCCGCTGTCTAAATATGTCACAGACAGATCGATGCTGAACTGTACCTTGTGGCACTCGCTTTTATTTTTCCTTATAATGCTGTGACCGTTTAATTAAATTAGCCACCACCTCCCTTGTCCTGTAATGTCAACAGAACATGTTTCTAAAACTAATAAAAAAGAAGTTTTTAAAATGCCCTTTATTGTCTTATGGCTTTATATCAAATGTTAAGGTATGTTCGATGAAAATGGAAGAAAAATTTATGAAATTAATGTTCTGCTTAAGTCTGAAAAAGTGTGCATGTTAGAAAACTGGAATCAGATCTCCCGAGGACTTGAATTCCTTCTTACTTTTCCTTTCATATAAACAATTACTTTTATATAAATTAAATATTCCTCTTTATCTTTCTAGAGTATAAACGGTTGTAAATGAAATTGTTTGCCACGTCACCATAGTAAATTTTAAAAACAGTCCTGTTTTTGTCAAAACTATAGTTAGTAAAGCGAGTATGTTAATGGCAAAATGGTGTGTCACTGTCAGCTGCTCCTGTGACTATTCACTGGTTTAATACAGATCTTTAGATTCTCCGCAGACACTCCTGGGTTTTAGCAAATGACTGATTTAACATTTCATTTCATTTCCATTTACAGAGAAGGTTCTTCCCCTTAGCTGTAACACAGGGAAAGTGTAGTGCTTAATAAATATGCCATTTAAAGGATTTTCTGTGACACCGTGCCCTCGGGTGCACAAAGCCCCTTGGCTGTTTAGAGAGCCACCATGACGTGAGAGTCGAGATGATTTCTCTGCTCTTATGACTATGCACCTTTGGGAATATATATCAGTTAGCATATAGCTAAACTGGTTATTGTTACATTACATTCAAAAGGGGGTCATAAGTGAACATGTTTGTTTTGGTGAGTGAAGTGCTAACACAGTTAGTTCAATGTGAGCTGGGTTGACACATACAACCGAAAGTTTAGGATTTTCTGAAACAGCGTGCCAGTCTCACAAAGGCACATGAAATCATACAAAACGAGAGCAGGAGAAAAGAGACCTTTCTGTGTTATTTTTAAAATGTAAATGTGACTACAGGCAGCCCATTTTAAATGATGTCACAGTGGGCAATCCTAAATAATACAATGGAAAATCCACACAATAGGTTCCCCTAGTCTCCCTTATCGGCAAATACACATTAACTGCAGCGGGAATTAACCTCCCTCACCTGCTATCGTTGTGTCAGGAATACAAATGGCAACCCATCTTATTAAAATTGGAGGCAATGGAGTGATTTTTAAAAGTTACACTGGCTCAAGGAGACACTATTGTACCAAAGAAAAAAACTGATCCACCTGGGGTACGAGGTCCAGGAAAGGTGTTTGACTGTGCAGACGTGGATGTATGACCAGCTGGTGAAGAGTGCTCCCTTTTCCCAGCCACCTGTTTGTGATGTGCACACGTGTTCTGGCCCTCTACGTGTCCAGTTGTACTTTGAGCGGGAGGTAATTTTGCACACTCCACGGGGCCTCAGCAGTAGCGTACTGGCCGAGCAGCACCTGCACAGCACTCGGAGATCCTCGCTGTGGGTTCTTAGACCCGTGTCGTACCTACGAGAAACTGACGCAGATTCGAGCAGCTGTCATGAAACTGACATGAGCTGTTCAGTTTCATCCTTCCTGTAGATTCTGCTACATCAGTTCATAATTTACATGTGGTGATGAAAAAACAGTCAGTAACACATTCATTCATTCATTTTCTATGCTGCTACATCCTGTTAAAGGTTGCGGGAAACCTGGAGGCCATCCCAGGAGACATAGGGTGCAGGGCAAAGGACACCCTGGGGCCTCCTGGGTTTACTAATAATGAAATGCATGGGCCAGAAATTTGTGTTAGGTTACTTCTTGTCAAGACAACTCCTGGTTGTATTCTCCAAGTCATACAGGTGTGTGTGCGGTGAGGTTCATGGCTAGTGAGGCACCTATTGGGCTCACTTCTGCCCCCTACAGTGCAACATGGTACTGACTGCCTCACCTTGTGCCTTTTCACTGTGGTTCTGTATCCAATCAGCAAAACTAAATATGTCACACACATTCATTAAAGATATCAGCCAGACTGTGGAAAGTCAGGGTGTGTAATAAACATGTCTGCAAACATTATACTGGTCACACACAGAGAGACAGCAACAGTCTGAGGTGAGGTGAGGCTCATGCTCTGCCTCACCTGCCTGCCCTGACCACACGTCCCTGATACAGGTCCTAATGCACCTTCCATCAAATGCCCTTAGCACTCTTGTTGATTTCAATGTATTTTACATTCAGTCCTGTCCATTTTCTAAGGATTCAACAGCTACAAATATTTCAGGAACTAACGTAATCGCATTCCAACCTTCCAGTAGTTCCGCGTGAGAAACCTATCCGGAACGTGCTAATGTGTCCTTCGCGGTTGCTGCTCAAAGTCCAGGAGATGCGGCGATAACTGCCAGAGCCCAGACCCTAGAAGCTTGCCTCACGCAGCCAAGCATCTGGATGTATTTAATGCTCTGAGCTGGGAAGGGCCGCGCTCCATTAATCTCACCTTCGACTGGGCTTTATGGCCAACAGCTCTGAACAGCAGTCGCATCAAATTTGCTCACCCATCAGATAGGCCCAGTGGCCCCCGGAAAGCCTTACCTCTTATCGCTGAGAAGTCACTTATATGCTTTAAAAAAATTAAATTGTATTGTGCAATTGTAACCCTAAAATATATATTTTTTTCTAGTGTTAAAGTTTACAGTGTTGAATGTCAGTGCGCTGTTTTGGTATCTTACGTGATTGTTGCATGAATGCATTGCAAGTCCTGCGCTGATGACATGGCTCCATTGGTACTCGCCCAAATTAAGAGATCCGCAGCAAATAATTATAGCATGAACTTTCGCGTCTTAAAGACCAGTGACTAGTTGTACGTTTGGATAAGCTATGATCGATGCATTGATCCATACGTTAAGGTGTGCCACAAAAGGGTGACCTTTGTATTTCGTGTGAATGGATTCCGTCTAGTGGGAGAACGGCGCTTTTCCATCACAAACTCCGCGCTCATCCATCTGCACGATGTCGCGCCACAAACGCCGCTATCGAGAGCAGGGCAGCGGGAAGGTGGCCGGACTGGCTTCAGAAGTAGCTTGGAAGGCTCAATTTGCACTGCTGAAATATTAAATATGTGGGTGATTAATATTGCCCAAAAATAGCTCTCAACGATAGCATCTCTGGGCGTGCCTTATCAGTTTGAAGTGGGGAGGAGAGATGATAATCTCAGAGAGAGATTGTATTGTTCTTCCCCTTAGAGCAGGTGTTTGCTTGTGGCTTCTTCTGGTGAAGGTAACCTGCCTGCACGTGAGGTGCAATATGCAAGGAGAAGCTCGTTTGTCCATCAGCCTTCAATGTCAGCTCACATTTCTACATGTCATTAATACTCCCTCTTGGGTCATCAATATTTAGCTAGTCTCCAATCAGATTAAACCTTTCAAAGACTGGTCTATCATGCAAATACTAAAGGCAAAGTTAAATACTTATTTGATAAGCAATTTGGGGGTTTTATGCAGTATTCCAGTTCATTACTCAAAGTCTGACTTGTCTTTAAAGACTGCATTAGAATTGAACCTAAGGTCAACATCTCTGTTTATTCACAGAAGCACTTGAAATGTCATTTTTAATCTGCATCCAGGATTGATGTGTTTCCGTTAATGCACTGTAATTATTTGGCTCACAGTGTAAATTATAATTGCATATGAGAATGATTTTGTAAGAGCTTCGGCCCTCAGAAAACAGTCAAACACGAGTGCACAGCATTGCAAAAAAAACGTAGTCACGCAAAGGTAATGTATTAAGGCATATGTTCGATGTTATCTGGGATTTCTGAGTAACCTCCAATGTGTGTGTTTAACGGTCTTGCATCAGTGCTACAGGGCTGTGTGGGATTCTTGTGTATTTTAAAACCCTGAAATCCCATATTTTTTTGACACGTTCAGACTGACGTGTGCTTGAAAATGGAAATCTCCTCGAGACGAGCTGTTGGGCTGTCGAGAGGAAGGCTCACCCGCCTGGTTTCTGGGTCGCCACAACCATTTGGATTTTTGAAGGTCACTGATTATGTCGGACACATTGTCTCCGGCATTCAATTTTCGAAATAAGTGGCCCATCGCAGGAATTCAGGATGGCCTCCCTTTCCCCAGGAGTACGCGCACGCCTGCCCAGGGCTGTGTTACGGCCTGCAGCATTCCAATCCCGCTAATATTATGTAGCACTGGAGCAGGTTGCTGCACCTGTGCAGGTTGACAAGTTTGAATATTCATTACTGAACCTTATGCTTTTCTGCTACAATTTTTTTGCTGTGAGAAGTCACAGTAAACAATCGAGCAGTATGCTTATATTTGTAATCTTTGCATTGCTACTCAGATGTCTTTTGTTTTTCTTTGTATTATTTTTATTTGGCTATATTTCAGTGTTTATGGACCTAAGGGGTAAAGTTTTTTGTTCTCAGTATAATATACTAGAGAGGTATTTTATATCGATCGTGTGTTTATTGACTGAAAGATGTCATCTTTTGCTTTGCGTGTATGATCGTTATCGTGCTGTAAATGTGCATAATTTATATCACGTCATCAGTCGTGAGTTTGTGTGTGCTCCTGCGTGTGTGCGCCCACGTACCTGTGGACCAAGTTTCTGAGTGTACCGGTCTGCTTTTCATAAATCTGTTTGTTGTGGAAGTTCTTACGTGGTCCTAGCACTATGGCTCTTCTCTTTTTTTTCCATTGAATAAAAAGACTTTCAACATCTCCCTGCAAATAATGGACTGGCTTCAATGGCCGTGTTCTAATGGAACTGTTAATCAGAAATGATTATCGCACATTATGGACATAGGAATAGTCTTGTTGCTTAGCAACAGCTAGAGAAATTACATGTACTTTCATGAAAGGAATACTACTAATTCTAATAATAATTGTAATTTATGAAAATAAATGTATTTGTTATAAAATATACAATACAACTAACAGCATGCCTACTTGTATGATGGAGAATGCGGTGAGCCTGACCATCTGCTACAGTTCATACATTAGACAAAAACACTATTGCATACTTGAACTATACTTGGAATACGAGAACGTTTAGACCGGGGGTGCTCACAATTTTTCAGCTTGCGAGCTACTTTTAAAAAGTCAAAGTGATCTAGTTATATTAAAAATATATTTATACACTAACATCAAAAAAAAATTTTTTAATTGCGCGCAGTCTACCCGCACTACATTTTCAATCTACCGGTCGATCATGATTGATGTATTGGGCAGCAAGGTTTAGACAGACAGAAGTTACTGTCTTGAGCTCAGTCTACTGCTACTACTGCTATTACTGCAACTAAAGCTACTACTGCTGCTGCTAGTACTCGTCTTCCTACTATAAAATACTACTAATACTCCAACAACTGCCACTACCATTACTTATACTGCTACTACTCCTACTGTGTAAAATGTACTGCCATTACTCATATTCTGCCACTACCGATGACAGTATTACTTGCATTTTTTATTAAGAATGGACATTTATTACATTCACGTAACGTTGTTTGACGTAAATGTAACCGAATACTGACAAAGGAGACGTTAAATACGTTTTCTATGTGTACGCAGAGCAGATGCCGTTATCTAGAAAAACCTGCTTCCCATTTTAATTACTTATTCTCCATATTTACCAGTTGTGCATATGTGTACTTCCTAGAGCAGTCAAATAAAATGACTTTGTCCCTTTTGTACGTTACCGGACGAGTGTCTGTCAAACGGCGAACCATCCATTGACGTTGTATAGACATCGTGCAGCCTTTATAATGGCGCTGTTGAGCATTATCATTGTCATCCTCAGTTGAAGTAAAAAGCAAAGTGGCAGACTCCCAACCAACAGGTTTTTGTAGCTGAAAGAATAACAACATTCAGCTGTATGATATTTTTGCGGTGAATATAAACAATTCATAATGCATGATTGAATCAAATGATGACCTTTGGTTGGACCTTTGACCTGTTTTTTTACAGAGAGCTTCAGGGTGTTTTCTGTAGCAGTAGAAATGGGGGGTGCTCTTAAGTTCAATGTTCATGCATTATTAACTGCTAAATATGTCAAAAGTTCCCAAAAACCTTTTTTAAGTGAAAAAAAGAGGTGGCCACCAGCAGAAACGGCAACATGAAAGCAGCGCAGGGGTTAGTTCAGGAAAAAGACACTTTGACGAAGCTTTGGGTTGATCTCCGCTCCCCAAATGAAAGGAGTCATGTCTTCGGCCACTCGTCAGAAATGACACCCTCATCACGGCAGCGACTGCGTTGATTGTGAAGGGCTGCAATCACCTGTCTTTGATCTTAATCAGACCCCCAACACACACCCACCCACCCAGCCGCCCACCAGACGTTTGTCTGCTTTCACACTCTCGAGAAGGCATGCAGGGAATGTGAAGTGAAAATGAGGCATTTCAGCGCAAAGCTGTTTTCTTTGTCTTTGCTGTTTGGAAGTATTTTTACTGTTTATTAAGTCCTGAGCCCTTTATTTTCTTCCCCTCCCACAAGCAATCACAAGCGCATGATGTAACTAAGCTGTTGCGTTTAGCAACTTAAAACCGTAACGTGTTATAGCTACGTTGAAATTGCGTCAGCTAAGTTTTCCAGAAATACATCAACATTTATAAACTCTACTGTATATTTTCAAAAAGATTCTTTATCTTATCCTGAAAAAGCGATACATAAAAATCAAACATTTTCTAAGTTTTTTTTTGTCATATTTTTTATCATGTTTTTATCAAGCTTTTTGGCAGAAGCTTTATGTTTTAGCCGTGTGTCGTTGGTGGAGACACGGATGCACAGCTGTGTTTGGTTCCACATGGAAGCCCACGCCTTTCACAAAACCTTTATCTTTCACTGCATGTGGAAGAGGAGATTTGTGTTTCTGCTTGCTTATGATACATCAGTGTCCCCATGGGGTAGAAAATATGTACGCCTTTTTCAGTTTCACAGATTTGCACGCTGAATCTTTACCCGATAAGCAGGGTTATGTTCATTTGATGTAAAATTACCCCTGTAGTAATAGTCACATGTTAGTATCACCAGCCTTGTGTTTTTATGCCCAAATCTATGTGCCACCATGGATTTCATGACAGGTAAAGCCTACACCTGGGCCACTCCTACAGCACTCAGAAATTTGTATTGCAGTCATTCACTTGATTTTGTTTTGCTGTCTTCATTTTTTTAATCCTTTACTTTTAAATATTCTATCAAATCCAGTTTGCCCAGCCCACAAATTGTGTTTGTTTTCTGCCATAATTCTTATCAGTAGCTGTCATGGATTTCACCTCTACAGAAGACAGTTTCATTAAGTCAACCAGCAAAGTCAAAACACTGCTCCGTGCGGGAGATAGATAACCTTCATCTTTCCAAGGTCTTCTCCATTAGTTTCGTGCCTTTTCAAAATTAGAGAGTAAACATTTTGAATTGTCTCCAATGGAACTAAAGAGTCTTTGTGTATCTTAGCAATCTCCAATACATGTCCTCTAAAAGGTATTTGAAATAGGTGTCGTGATTGTCTGTTTAGAGTCTTTAGATGTTCTCTCTATAGGGACGCTCTTCTGAGTTTTGGAACTGTATTTCAGCTATAAAATTAATGCTGTGGTTCAGAAGTTGGTAGCTATACTGTCCTTGTATGTTTTAAATGAACAAGAATATTCCATTAGTGCACATACATTATTGTTTGATGTGTTTGTTTCATATTATATTGTATGCCTGTCTCTTTTATGATGATATGAAAAACAAAAACAAGGAAAATCCTAAACAATTATAAAATTTAATTTTCTGTGTCCTTTGGTGGGACATGAAACTTGAATTTTCAATATGGGAGAACTGAAAAACATTTGTCAGTTAATTATGTTAACATCAGATTGTTTTAGGCGTGGTTTTAACTTCATGTACAGTTGGAGATTACTGACATACCTGCATGGAGGAACATAATACACATACACTTCCTAAGATGAATTTGAACAATCTTCCAGTGGTTATTTCTGCACAGAAACAGGTCTGTAAATTACCTTGTAAAAGGTGTGAAAAAGGGTAGACAATATCAGAAAATTGGAAATTTTTTCATTCTGTCGTAGGTCTCATTCTTAGTTTGAGTTTCTAAATTGTTTTTATACTCTTATTTCATGTCACACACTGACAGTGACATGAAGTTTAATAATAAATATGCATAATTATATTTATTCATATAGTGCTATTAAAAATATTGTTTAAATTGAGGAGGGAGAGGGGGAAATTAGTGTTGGGTTTTCCCCTGATAGATTGTAACAAAGCAAAAGACATATGAAAACTCAAAAATATTTATAATAAAGAACACATATCCACAGATAGCTGTGTTACGGTTCCACTTGGCAGACAGAGTTTTGTTTGGTAGCTGTGCATTCTTTGAAACCCTGTGGCCTCCTTGGTTGTTTTAATCAGTGAGTTGGCAAAGGTGATGGTATTTTTAGATGCTTCATGTCCTTGCAACATCACTGAAGGCCTGCTTGGCCTTTGGCCGCTGCTCAGTTATAATTTATTTGCGTCAACGTGGGCGTGGCCTAGCAGCCACCATTGCGCTCTCCTCCACAACACCCACCCCCGTTCCGCTCAGCTTGCCAAAATTATTGCTCCAGTGGAACTCTGAGCAGTCGGAGGCATTGTCATGTTCTTGCTGTGTTCCTCTGGAAAAAGTGATGGCAGCAGCTGGGGGAGTTGGGAAAAGGCCGCTCTGCAAGACACTCCTTTCTCTAGTGGACACGGTAGATTTGATAAAAATTATCCATAATGAACAGGTCTTAAATAGCTGCTGAATAATGCATGCAGTGAAGGATTGGGAGACAATTCTAGAGGAAACATACATTATGGATTATTATTTTTCTACTTGCGAGATGCATGTGCCGTTTTGGCTCCTGTAAGTGCCAGTAGCTTTATTCTTGTAGCCCCTTTTCCTTGGCTCGGCGGTGTCTCATAGTCTCTAGATAGGGGTTACAGTGGTCTCTAATTCACCGCTCATGAAAGAGGCCTCATTTGCGCAAGTCCCTGAACTGTCAAAGCAGTGCGAAAGCAAAGGCAAAGAATGGCTCTCAAATCAGACTTGTCACTCTTTCCCCTCATATGCGCTCCGCTGTACCGCTGCGCGCAGCCAGATAAATGGCATTCTCCATCATAGGCTGCCCATATCTGAGGGCTCATTCTCCTTCAGGACACATTGCCGGTGCATATCTATCATCTTCTCTGTGCCCATATGAAGATCCAGTAGGGCCGGCATCCCTGGGAGAAGTCTGCCTGATGGCCAGTGACAAATATATCCTTCAACAGAAGGTTGTCATTTTTCCAACCGGAAGGCCCTCATTTTAATGGCGGTCTCGTCGAACTGTTATAAAGTGCCCCTTTTAGATGTGAAATGAGAAACAATTATTGCAATAATGCTGTCGCACTCTTATCGAGTGCGCCATGAAACATGCCAATCTAGAGCAGGCCAACTGGAGGAGAGAACACTGAATTAATTGCCTTGTCAGATGGGTAATTTTGGTCTTCTTCACTCAAGTCGAATGCATTATGCATCATGCTGAAAGACGGGGATGTTTTGTTTTCACTCTGGGCTCACTCAGCGTTGGTGCCAGGCCTGAAGACCCACCCCCCATACATAGTGGTGTTTAGAATTGCTTTACTTCTATCCTTCATAAACACAGTGTGTAGGTACGCTGAGCATTTCGGGGTGTAAACAAGGTCCTTGCTGGCACTGCCTTTCACCGTCTGATAGTATCAATTTCAGTCACTCCCGACATTGCCGTTTGGAGCACCAGATGCTAACCGGCAGGACCGGAAAGAGGGGGTTGTCAGGGAAACCATAACGTTTCATTATGAAGCACGGAGTGACAGAGGCATTGGGGGAAACGCAGATATTTTTAGTCGTGAAATCAATAACACAGAGGTGCGTTATGTAACAAAGATTTCACGTAGTTACTCAAGGCTAAAACTGAATTTCATCTGGAGGCTCTGGCACGAAGGTGGCCGCAAGATGTGACGCAGAAAGGCTGAGAAGACGAGAAGACCAGAGGAGTGGTGAAAATCGGCCTACTCTATGTGAATAAAATGTGCATGTTCACACTAGGACACTCACACATCACCTTTTAGAGATGCTGGTGTGTCGCCTGACAAATAAATAAAAAATTTGAGAAGTGACAGCCGTTATGGATGGAACAGCTGTGTTCTGGCTAGAAACAGCATGATCCTGTCATACCTCTGTAGGTCTAAATCTGTCACATGCAATTATTTCCCGTGGAATGAATAACTGCATTGGGACTACAGTAAAAAAAATTAAATGCAGGCTGTAGTTTGATTTACATATAACGGATACTTATCCAACACTCAGGTAACATTCATTTCATACAACTAGGCAGCTGTGGGTCCTTGCATCATGTCACAACTGTTAAGTAATTACATATTGGCAAAGGGCTTTCCTCATCCTCTAACACTCAAGATTTTTGAAAGAAAAGAGCACATAAAAGTATACAGAAATACTTCAAAGGTGATACTGTGTTAATCCATTTAAAATCGGTATTTAATATATATTAGGTGCCAACTTGGGGGGGGGACAATATATATTTGTTATTTCTATACCCTTACATGCCATCATTTCTGTATTATTACACACTGTTCTTTCTGTACTATCACATATTGTTCATCTACTCTCACGTATTTTTTCTGTACTGTTACCTGCTATTTATCTGTACTATCACACACTTTGTATTATCATGTAGTGTAACATCACATACTGTTTATTTATGTACTATCATATACTGTTTTCTCTGTAATAGTGATTTCTTTGTATTATCACATAGTGGTTTCTCAGTACTGTCACATACTGTACTATCACATAGTGATTTCTCTGTACTATCACGTAGTGATTTCTCTGTACTATCACGTAGTGATGTCTCTGTACTCTCATGTAGTGATTTCTCTGTACTATCACGTAGTGATTTCTCTGTACTGTCATGTAGTGATTTCTCTGTACTATCGCATAGTTATTTCTCTGTACTACCATGTAATGATTTCTTTGCACTGTCACATACTGTTTTATTCTTTTTAATGCTACAGTATCATTTAAACACACAGCGGCTGAAGAGCTCCTTCTTGACTTCTGTTATCAGGCAGTCATGGCCTGCAGCAAACTAACTGAACTGATTAGAGCTGGGTCTGTGGTACTTCCTGTAGCACCATAGAACCACGCTTTTGTACAGTGAAAATTGTTTTCATTATCACGTGTCCTTGTGACCTCGCTTCTGTAACAACATTTAGCTTTCTGTAACAACATTTAGCCTGTCCCAGTCCTATTGCTTTTTTATATCCGTCTTGGCTAAACTCTGTACATTCATTGTGTTACACTGTGTTAGGTTTGGAGATTTAATTACCCACTTTGAGGTCTGTCTTCTGTTCCAGTTTGATTTCCTAAACTGCATCACATGTCTCTCCAACTTCACGAGCCACTCGGAGAACAGCTACATAGTTACATGTCAACATTAACTTAACTACATGTCAACATTAACATAGCTACATGTCAACATTAACACACATTATCAGAACCACCCAACACGTCCTGACCAGAGAAGTTCCTGTGAGCATGCTCCGTAATTAAGACTCATTAGCGGCAACAAAGAAGCAATGAAAAAAGCAGCAGCAGGCGGCTCACTACAAAAGCGCTGCCGTCTTTGAAAACCTCTCTGTTCCTGACACCGGCAGTTAAACCTTTGTAAGGTTAAAGACGTAGACTTCGTGTGACCTTTGCGTGTTATTTTATAAAAAGAAATCAATAGGAAAGCTGCAAGACCCCTTTTTATCACAGATACGGCTCAGAGCGAAGCATTATGTCAGCATCCATTTTTTTATCTTCTCCTTCTTAGTGCTGTTCGGTTGTATAACAAGAGTGTGAATTCTACGTGTTCTCGAGCCGTAGCTGTGAGAAAGTACAAAAAAAGACAAAATGCTACAAGAGAGAGATTGTGTTTGATGCTGGAGGAAGATTGTCATCCCGTCGTGCAACATAACAACAAAAAGACGTTTTCATGAAACCTTGTCCACCTTGTGTCTGTATTTGCCTCCAGTATACACCCAGTGCATCAGAATGAATGAAATTAGCATAAAACAATGAACGTTTGGGAAAAAAAAGGAGCCAGAGTAAATAGCAGAGGGATAATTACTGTTTCCAGAACCAGGGTTCAAGACAGTGTCACATCATTTTCACCTTGCCAGTGGTTAAGCAAACTACTGGGGGTAGAGCTGATGGAAAATAAGTATACTTTAGGAAGCATACAGAATTTTTTTTCATATGTGTTTCCTAAAAAGAAATACCCCTACTTTTCACCATTTGCAACATTGCTCTATGCATGGTGCGATCAAACACACCTGCTTTGTATAAGGCAACTGTATGGAATTTAACTTTTCACAGCAGTTTTCGCATGCTAGCAGCTGTTGTGTTTTGTCACCTTCCTTAAAGCACTTAAAATTTTTTTTGACTGACTGTAGACCAGTGCAGATGTTGCACTGCCATGAACACTGAAGCAGTTGTGTGTACAGTTACAGATGTAATGCTGTAGGGAACAAGGCGAAAGAAGCGAGGTCTCATGTGCAAAAGGCAGGTTTATTACAGTCCAGAAACTGAGCAACAATGGTGAACACAGGAAACATATGATCTGATACAACCAAACACAGCAGCTAACAGCAGACACATTACCAACAATAACTGGTAGGAAACTAAACCAGGAGGGAGGTATATAAAGAGACAGGGGAAATGGAACAGCGGGGAAATCAAAAATCACATTAACAAAATGGGACAGAGAGAAAGCACAACCAAAATACAGTTCCCTACATATAACTTTCAAGTTCAAAGATACAGACATGCAAGTCCAATATATAAAAAATTATTTAAATAAGTGAAAAATGTTTTATTGTAGTGTAACTTCAAACTGTCTGCCGCTAAGCAGAACGCAAAACTTACGTTATTTTGTTTACATTCTCAGCAATGTGCATCAAACCTCTACAAGTGGTTGTGCTTTTGTCTCCACTCTATCTCTGTTTACATTGAGTTAACATGCTTTATTCCAAGCTCAAGATGTCTGGAATTAAGTGCAAAAGCAGCGGTGATGTGGTAGTGCTAAGAAGCGCTATGTGGTAACGATGGAAACAAAGGTCATCAAGGTGAATCACCTTCACTTACATGGCAATAAATGTTTTCTGATTCTGATTCTGATCTGTGTTAGTTGGTTTTTCTGTGCTTTATTGTTAATTTAAAAAATCGTGACATAAATCAAGTACATTTTATGTATTAATTGTGTGAAATGTATTATAAACCTACTATTTATGCTGATTGTGTTAGCTGGGTACCTAGGCTAACTTTTTTGGACTTACGAACAAATTGGACTTGCGGACATGCTCTCAGAACGGAACTTGTTCACATGTAGGGGACTTACTGTAACAGGAATAATAATAATAGAACAGGGGGAAAAGCGACACCTAATGGACAAAGATAGGACCGACAGGGCGTGACAACAAATGAGTTCCGCTTCACCTTTACCCACAGGTAAAGCAAGATTATTGTGAACTTGAGTGTAGGACTCTGTATCAATACATTACAGAACTTTTCTTCTAGGGCTTTTCCACCTCAGCCTCTGGTTCTGCCATGTCAGTCCACGGAAGAGGCCCCTTTTCCTTCATTCCAGCCCATTTCCCCTTTGTGAACGAATAATTTGCGTGCAGCCACAACAGTGGGCGCAGAGGCTGAATTATCAAACACTTGCAGAGTGTTTAATACTCTCAGAATTGCTGTGGCACGCGGGGGGAAGTACACAAAGCAAGCAGCTCTGCATTTGCGTGCATTAATGAGACAGGGATTTAAAGATTATGATGCGGATTCGTTGTTGTATGTTTGTATTGTTGCATATGTACTTCCGTTCCAAAAAATTCCATAATTCTAACCAGTCCAACAGCAATTGAGAGCAGTGTGTTTGCGTATCAGACTGTTAAATGATTTAAACAATTACACACAAACACACTCATCGACTACGGAAATAAAAGACTATAATACAAAGGAAACACTTGTTGATTGAATTTTCATACTTTAGCACCTAAAATTTCAAATTTACCAATACATTTCTGATCTCTTTTTAGTATTTAAATGGCAAGAGTTTCATGGTAGAGTTTCAGCATTTAAATGGCAAGAGTTTCATGGTAGAGTTTCAGCATTTAAAATGAGAGTAATCAGCGACCAAACGTTAGAATATAGTTTTATAATTAGACCTTGACTTCCTATAACATTAGCTCGTCTGTGTGTTAACGTGTCTGTAATCCATTGGTCAATCAAATGAGCTTTTGATTCCCCTTTACCTACTTTGGAAAATGTTTTTTTTACAGATTTGTAGAAATGGGGAGGAAGGGGCTAATGCTAACTGTCAACCAGGATTGTTGCTTGTTATGAATTCATACCCCCCAGTGTTTTGCAATACATTCTTCTTTGTTTTACTTTTGCGCAAGACAGAAAGAAATGTATCTTGTGCATTCGCTTGCATTGCCAGTAGTCTAGCTAGCCCCCCCCTCCCTCCCACCTTCCCCCTCCCCTGACTTTCGCTGCCTTCTAGTACAAATGCGGGTATTTTTATTACTCAGCCCCCAGTCCTTGCTGTCATTGTGAGCTCATACATATTCAAGCCCATGGCTAATTGTCAGTTGAAAGCAGGGTCTCACACAGGCCAACTCAAGCTGTCCTGTCACCATTTTCGTGTACCTTCCTGACGGCCGAGCCGCTAACCTCTGGAGCAGGTGGCAGCAACACGGGCCCACGATGTAAACAGGGGACCCTGCCCGCCCGGCCGGCCTTGACGAGGGCAGCTACGCCCCTGCCTGTCGCTTCCTCTCCTTGCCCCAGCCCATTTGACTCTCCTCACTGTACGGAGGCCAAAGTCAGAGGACTTTGTAAACACCGCTGGCTTTGTCGGGTTTGGGAGCTGAATGGAGTATCGAGCCGCTCCTCCCTCTTCCCGGGAGAAAGCCAAATCGCTGAGCGCTTTATTGAACAGCACCCCAGTGCAAGACAGCCGCTTCACTAAGTCTGCTACTGACACGGCTTGTTTCTCACCAGGGTATTATTTCAGTAGCGGCACTTTTACAAGAAACATCTAACTTTTCAGTTTGAGGTACTTTGTCTCAAAATCCCAGCACAAACTCTTTATTGTCAGGCATCAGGGTTTGCCAGATTGACTGTTGTAGTAAAACGCGTTAAAAATCTTTTAAATTGCTTTAAAAAGTCCACGTTGATGTTTGGAGCGAATCAGAGTAGAGCCTGTTGCTGTCGTGCGACAGAAGGAACAGCACGAGAGGGAATAGGAGGTAGCAGAAAACGTCTTTACCACTAAACAGAAAGACAAAGAGGCAGAAGCAATCAAAACGTTATTATGAAACTGATCAAAGCCCCAAAGTCAAAAACAAATGTGACAAGCTTTGTAAGTCTATAAAACAGAATTATAGAAATTCTGAAAAGACCAGCTATAAAACTGCAGTGAACCACAAAAGAATAACTTTTATTTGGGCCCTGATCAAAGTGGCAGGATTTGTGGTCGGCCTGTAGCAGTTTGTCGTTGCTAATTGTTATGTGTTTTTTGATTTTACATATTTTTGATTTCAGCTTTTAACTGTAGACTAAACATGCAGTAATGGTTACAAGGTCACGGGTCGGCGTTGGTGTTGTACCACAATCCCTGACTCTTCTTGGTTATATAAACATACATACGTATTGTTCAATCAGTAACGTGGACAAGATGCAACAGCAGTATTAAAGAGGATGTGGTGAAAGTTTGTCTTTGGATCCATGTAGTGTCATGGCAAAAAAATAACAGACACTGTACTGAAGGCTTGAAATTGAAGTATGAGATAGCAGATGTACAGGGGGTGCATATTAAAATCCACCTTCTTTTAAATGATTTTTAGTTTACCAAAAACGAATTAGATAAATGAATGAATATTTGTCACTATCTCTTTTAAAGCTGAGGATAGGGATTGGCTGCTATCATGAACTAAAGCTTGTTGCAAACCGTAAGCTTTAAATTTTGCATTTTAAGTCATTATGTTAAATTGATTCTATTTATCGAGCTTCATAGAAAGTATACCCTATCCCTTATCTGCAAAAATTGTTCATACACGGTAATGCTCATTTCCATTTTTATTAAAATTTGTCAGATTTCAACACATCTTAAGCACTAGAACCAATTAAAATGTTAGCTGAACTGGAATCGAATTCAGATTTACTCTTTCAATGAGGATTGTGTCTGTATTAATATTATAATGTCTGTATTACTGACTTCTTCCTTTAAGCTTCCTCTTAATATTTTCCAGCCATAATAAACTTTTTCGATAAATAAATTGAATAAATAGCATACACAATTGCAGAAAATTTATAAAAAATATATATTTTTTTATCAAGTATCAAGTACAAATTTCTGCTTCTCATTGCGGCAAAACAAAGTATTTTGACAATTCTGTTTATTGCACCATCTGTCAGTGATACAGCTGACCTGCAAAACTGAAAAACATCCTAAAATCTCGTCCAGCCTTTCACAACGACGTCACGACTGAGTGCACGCGAGGAGGCGGTGGCGGGGGGCCTCCGTCCACAGGTGTTCGGCTGGGAGGTGGAGTTACCGAAGATCGAGGCGTCGCTGGGTGGCGCGGACGAGGCAGCTTGTCACCCGTCTGCCGATGGAGCGTGGCGTTTAAGTGTCACATGGAGCTGGGGGGGGGGGGGATCAAGGCCTCTGCTGTGGCAGATGTATCCCTTTTTGATGAAAGTGACAATAATCTCCGAGGATTAGGAAGGAGGAAAGAACATAAATAAGAGAGCAAAAGTGAAAGTCACAGGCTAGGCTGTGCGGCCTCAGAGGGATGTAAAAACGGTACGCTAACAGAAGCCTGCTTCTCCATCATGTTTTATGCTTCAGTTATTGATTTATTTAACTCACACTGAGCTACAATTTAAACGTGTTTCAAACTCATTGCTAAGCAGTCTTACCAAACACTGCATGGCTGTGAATGTGTTTTTTTTTCATTTGGCACAAATGTGTGATCAGTAATATAAAAGGAGTAAAATGTGTAAAAAGTGAAGGTGGAAAATGCAAAGTTTGTGATTTTTTTTTAAGTCTGGCTTTAAATTGTGAATATTGAAGCAGAGCAGTCAATAAGGATTTTCCCTTAGGACTTGGAGCTTGTTAACTGAAGCCCTCCATAGCATGTACCTGGCAGTCTTACACAGAGACAGCAAGTTTAAAAGTAAATATTGAGGGATGATTCAGAGCTGGAACTGTAGGAGCTGTAAAGTACCTAACATTTACCGTTGTGTTTATTAATGGGGATTAATGCTGCAGGTTTCAAAACTTCTATAATGGGCATTTTATTCTACCACCACATTCTATTTTTACCTGTAACAATGTACACATCTTACTGAAATTGGTGAAATTTACTTCATGCAGTCAAGAGAGGGGGCTGAATTATCGCAAGTGCAACACAGATTATATGGGGGGGCAGGGAGATGCAGCTGTAGCACTTTTGATTTCTTATCATGTCTGAACACCCTGTGACCCATTTTGTGTAGATCTTAGAGCCTTAGTTTCTTTTTACAAAGATCAGTTTCTTTAATGTGTGATTTATCATCTTTGAAATGTGTTCTAATCTGTTTCTGTTAAATGTGTCACAACGTCCTGACAGTCAATGACCAGTGCATATGCGCTGAATCCACATTATGTGGAATCGTGACATGCGAGAAACATGATTTCTTTTGCTTTCGTCTACAGAAGACCATCGTTACCTAAAGGCCCTGAAACCTTGTTTGTGCACTATTTATCTTAGATTGAGGCACTTTTTGAACAAAATCAGCTTTTATCTCAAGGATAAACCTAACACAGTTTTCAAATAATAATAATAATATGAGGACTGGGATAGTGGGCTTCATTGTGGACTCAGAGGGGACCAGTCTGACTGCCCAGGGCTTCCATGCATTTCAGCATATGTCTGAGTCACAAACAGACATGCCACTGAAAGTAGCCCCCCGCCACTGTCACACACAGATAGTACTTGTGTTTACCTGGGTTATCAGAAAAAGGCCATTTATCACGC
Organism: Chitala chitala; assembly: GCA_025773905.1. Lineage (NCBI taxonomy): Eukaryota > Metazoa > Chordata > Actinopteri > Osteoglossiformes > Notopteridae > Chitala > Chitala chitala. The sequence goes on along the minus strand of JABJVR010000002.1, from coordinate 195,869 downwards.
AAGTAAAAATTTAAATTTAGCATGGAAAAAGGAGTGGGAATGGCGTTTGGCCTGCAGCAGCCACCGTCCGGCCAGTTGTCTGTCTGCATGTGTAATAATTACGATTTGGGTGGAAGGACAGTGCTGGCCAACCTGAAAACAAGCCCCGTTAGTGAGGTGACCCTCAACATGCTTACTCGTGCTCTCAGCACTGACTTTCTGTTTAATCCTTCCCTAATACTTGGCTAAAAATTTTGCATACAATTTAAAGCCTGTTTTTATGCATAATTTAATTAGTACAGTGCCTGTTTTTTTTTTTTTTTTTGTTCTCAGTGAGTTGGACATATTAAACTTCAGCTTGTTTTTATGATGTCACTGAACTGATGGATATAAAACAGGTGGGACCATTCTTACTGAGAGGATTCAGCTGTAATGACCAGGTGATGGATCAGAAAAATTCTATAAATTCAGAACTTCACCTTACATATAGTATTACATTGTATTGTAGTATAACATATACATATACACTATGTATACTACGTTTATACTACAAAGCAGTGCTGTATAAAGCTAATACGGTTAATAATACATATGTGGTTAATACATACATATATACTGTATTACTGGTTGACCATTGCATGTGCTCATGGTTGAAAATAGAGCAGGTCATAACAGGGATCCTACCTGAAATGCATTGTGTTGCCATATTAAGTAATCTGCAGTTTACAAAAATTATTAACCATGGTAATTATCCCAAAGCAAACAACCCATATCCTCTGTATGTTATAAGTCACTGGCAGCCATCTGATGTGCCAGTGTTTATGCATGACATAACAAGACTGTAATGTATGTTGTTTTGTTGTTCTGCATTTTTTTCTTTTTGTTTTTATGCTTCAATGAGGCATCAGCCGGTTATTCCCACACAAATCCATCACACGGATGAACATTAAAGGAAGCGAAGCTACGTTTTTACAGGTGCAGAAAGTCCCTCCGCTTAGTCTGCACATTTGCGGAACAGAGTGTGATCAGACAACATAACAGCAAAAATATCAAGCAGTAAGAAAGCATTTGTGCAACTTTTGGTAGCCAGAATCAGTTAATGTCTTGCTTAGTGATGAAAGTGTATAACATGTAGGTTTATTGGTTTCTAAATTGTTGAGCTGATTCGCTTGTTAAATACGGTAAACTTTTTGCATTTTCCTTTTTTTTCCATTATGTCAGATAAGAATATCAGATACCTTAACCTTAACATTGTAATCTTTAATTTCTTGTTTTAAGTTTCCCTTATTGGGTATTCCCTTATTTAGTCCATAATCATTAGGTTAGTCTTCACTGGGTAAAGACCTTTAGTCTGTAATCATAAAAAGAGATACAGAGAATTTAGATATCTTATCATGCATGCCATGAATGCATTTAATGCAACAGATCTTGGCAAGATCATTGAAAACCACAGACAGAATGACTTTCAATGCTCAACACAATCTTGCATTAAGGATTCTTAAACGTTTGGTTGTTTTCAATAATAATATAATGCTTATGTTCAATCTTTCATGTTGCTGCTATGACATTTCGGAATCTGCTGTGTGGTTTTACACAACAAAATGTGCAGTATTTGTCCTTTTGTGTTATAAGAGTTAAAGTAATTACAGCTTCACATCATTTGTAATACATATTCATTCATACATTAATGAAATTTGAATTCATAATTAGCTCATTCATTTTCCATTGACTTGCCCTAGACAGTGTCACATGGAGGATTGGCGTCTATCCCAGGTAGCACCGGGCTCAAACAAAGGATGCTTTAGACAGGCCAATTGTCATAAAACTGCATGCAGCAAATGGCTAGCAAATAAGTGTACATTTTACAGGGCAACACAATTACACTGAGACATGCATGAGGAAGAGCCTTGTACTTTTGAAAAGCGCAGTGACATTTGTGAAGCTGGCTGCAGTTCGCGTCGCCTTGGCAGCGGGAGAATGCGCGTGCCGCGGTGTGATCCGCGGGCTGCTGTAAAATGTGACAGAACAACACTGTAAACATGACAAGAAACACGGAGGCAGGCGCAGAGCTATCCTCTGCTCACAGCCTTCCGTTAACATCTCCCTTCACTGCCGTAAGTCACCTTTGCTAAAATGTCTGCCTTTGGGGCCCTTAGCAACACCTTAATTGGTAAATCACCCAGGAAACGCTGTAACTGCTCTCCGTGCTACTTGGGACCACACTGTTTACAGCCCACTGTAATTACTTTTTCCCTCTCTAGCTTGGGGGAGAACTGACGGGAAATATTATCATGAATTAGATGAGAGAACAAGGTGAAGGCCCTGAAGTCAAATCAAATGCGATTCCCTGTAACTGTACATTTGTACATGAAGAACTTCTTCAACAGTAGTTGAGTTGCTGCAACTTCTTTGAATCGCTGAAAAGAACATTTAAAGAGCAGATTTATTCCAGTGTTTTTTTCTTCTTTGTTCAAATTAAAATTCATTGAGTTGGTAAACTGTGGAATCTCATAAATGCTAATTAAATATGAAGTAAGTGATAAGCAATAGGGAGTCACAGACGAACTCACTTTTCATAAGTTTTTTTTTTTTTTTTTTAAGATAATGTTTTTAGAGAAAATAGACGGCTTTTAACAATGGGCTGTTCAAATGAAGATCCTCTCCGGTTTGTTTTCCATTCAGTCTGTTTCAGATAGTATACAAATATATGGATACAAACTCTTAATTAACTACCCCTCCTTTGCAACCATTAGTTTTAATAGTTATTATCTTTAATTAATCTGAAAAAAAATTCTGTCCCTTGTTTTTAAAAAAATCCTCCCGAGGTTAACCATGAGTGTGTTAATCATGGATGTATTCTCTTCAGGGAACAGGGGAAGGTTATTAAATTTGGACTGATTGTAAATGATTACAGGTTTATAGAGCAAATAAATACATATGGCATTATTTGTGTTTCAGAGTTATATTCTTGGAATATTTTACATTTCTAACATCAGTATAAATGCTATTATCAGTGGTACAATCGTTTTGAATAACTGGACATTACATAATTAAAACTAAAAAGAGAGATTTTTGGGAAATCTTTGCTCAAGACTGTCCATATTTCAGATGAAACTCCTAAACTGTTTAACAGGTGGGTTTATATCCTTTAAAAACGTACGAAAATGACTGTTTATAAGTGCAGTTATATGTGGGAGAAAGTAGGAATGTGACGATATTTGGGCAACTTGCCTTTTCACATTCAGCGACCTCTGCAGCAGCTCTGTATCCGCGAGTGCCGCTTTTTAGTGTTAGACATGCTGGCAGGTCCGTAATGATGTGGGCTCAGTTCTCCCGGCTGATAGCTTGGCTGCGTCGGTTCTGCTGGAAAGCAAGGCTGATGTAGCCCGTCGCATTAGCATCGCGAGTGAAAATTTACAAGTGATGCACTGAATTATTATCGTTTTCTTTCGTATGTCTTCTTCTGGATGGTTGTGCTTGGGTTCGCTAGAACGGTATAAAAGTGAAACGGTCTCTCACAATGTCGCAGCCACCTGATGTGACTTTGGTAGAGTCTTTGGAAAAATAATTTTTAAAATATAAAATTTCTGCAGGCGAATTAACAGATACTATTAGATTCAATGCAGATATTGCACATTATCTTAATCAGGTGAAATGAATAATATCCAGTTTTGAAACGAGGGAGGCACGTATTTTAAAAGCATCCAAGACCACTTTATGGTTTATTTCTTTACTTAATGCAAATAACTAGAAAAATGTCAAGTATATCGGCGCTGTCCAATTCTGTCTGATTGTAGCCGAATAACCTGGAATGCTCGTCTTATGTGCCACTTTCGACAGTAACTTGACATTTTACACAGGGGGCAAATTTACATGGCAAAAGCGTATGCCAAGCAAAAACTGATTTTTGGCAGACTGCTCCACGACCGTTTTCCCAGTGGTGGCAAATTTAGTCGAGTGTAGTATGCAAATTTAGCCACCTGCAATCACCCTGAATACCTAAACAAGAGACTCAAATTCTGTCGTTTTACTTTATTTTTGTGGATTTGTATCCGACTCCTGCATGCAAGTGAAATTGTCACTGAAGTGGGCCATTTGGTATTCATCACATCGACAGATACGAGGTTACAGTCACCTTTTACCGCTATTTTCATTTTACATTAAATGTAAAACTGGTTAAATGTACCACTGTCTTTGTGTGTTGTGCAATCGCCTATCATTAAATGTTATTTAGTAAAGTCAAGGCAACGTTTAATTCACGTTTCACGTTTTGCATTTTTGCTATTTGAATTCAATTAGCCGAAATTTCTTGGAAATCTCACTGGGGTAGTGCTGGAAATTTGATCGTGTGGAAGTGCTAGTCCAGTGTAGTAAACAGATTCAGAGCTATTTTCAGATAGGGCTTTGATGGGTCTGGCTGAATATCAGTTATAATGTCTCATTTTTCCTAGTTTCTATGGAAACTAATGAGAAAGAGTGGATTGGACTGAGCATCTAGTACCAAACTGTGATTTTATAATCAGGTCATTTGTAATTCTTAGTTAAAAAATAACATTAACTATGAAAACAAACCAGTAAGATGAAATATTGCACGTATATAACTGTTGTTGGTATGCACAGATGTGATGTCTCCTTTGGGTTAGCATTCTCCTTCTGCCAGTAATGCTTATAGTAAATTTTGCACCATATTAAAATTAGCATTATCTTGTATTTATGTCCTCCCACCAGATCTGTGTTTACATCACTCTTTTCGAAATTATTATGTTCTTATATAACTGATAAATGTATACATACCAATCCCATACTCTTGACATTGAAATAAATAGAGGTGCCCCAATTTCATAAATTTTTGACTAACTACAACGTTTAATTTGTGTATTTTGGCAGCGTTTGAATGCACGTTTCACATTTCTGTGGTAAGACTATTTCAAGAGGTGCAACAGAAAGTGATTATTTTGTAAAGCTGGGGCAGTCTAGAAGTATAAATATTTTGTTTAATATTTATATGTTTATGTAATATTTACATGAACACGCTAAAGCTCAGACATGCCTATTGGAGTTTACATTCGAATGCAACGGACCGCGTTTGCATGCGCACGGTCCCCCATCCAGGTCGCACCGGGTACATCCTCCACGCTTTGGCTGCAACTCCCATGGACCAGCAGCGGTTGTGCCCAGTAAGGCGCCATCTGGAGCCGCCACCCCGGTGCTCTAGTTGGAACCGGTTCCGCCGCGGAGGCCCCCTGGTGTCAGACCACTCACCAAGATTACAGACCAGTGGAAATTAGGAGCGGCCCCAGAACTGTGTTCTTAGCTTGTGCTGCTCAATTAGACAGCCACTTTGTGTTCTACAGTTGCAAGTGCTAATTACAGTTATTTTGCACCATGTCCGGATCATGATTAACGCTTTTTGGCCCATGATTGTGCTGCCCCAAAGTAAAAATGCTATTTATGTTGTATGACCTTTTGAATGCCAAACAATTCAATTGACGTCTTTTAAACAATTAGCCATTCACAGAGAAGTGGGCAGGTAATCAATATTGTTATTTTAATGATCATCCTGGTAATCTGAAAGACCTTTGGGCTGTTTTGCTAATGTTCAATAGGTTCAATAAGAACCGTGTGGTATGTTATTATAACATTTTATGTCCATTACCAGACAGCAAGGCTTAAAATCTCCTTTGACGTAATTCCACCTTTCAGTGCATTGTAGCTTCACCATGTCACCATGTCTTCACCTTTCACCTATGTGGTTCATAAGAGACAAGCACTGATTTTAGAATAAAATTTTTCTTGATTTGCTCTTAGACATTTTTAAAAGATCGTATGTCTCTCTGAGGGAAGTCTGGGCGTCTCTGCTTAGACTGCTGCCCCTGTGACCCGGCACCGGATAAGCGCAGATAATGGATGGATGGATGGATGGACATATGTCTCTGTACATGTGTTTGTGTGTGTGAGTGTGTGTGTGTGTGTGTGTGTGTGTGTGTGTGTGTGTGTGTTGTCAACATGGCAGTGACATGGCAGTCAGTGTCTTTAAATAATGCTATTCTAATGATTAAATCCACATTTATCTTGTTAATCTGCTGGCTATAAACTAAGGACTGCGACAGTTTGGTGTAACAGAGTATGACTGTAATGCCCGTGACATGAATGAGGGAGTGTAGTTGTTTTTCTCTCTCTCTCACACACACACACACACAATTTCAGTGGTTGCAGGGCTAACAGTTGCAGAGCGAGAGCCTGTTATACTTCCCACAGAGAGCGAAAGACCATGCAGCTGCAGGGAACGATAGGGCAGAATTAGCTTTGCTACACAAACAGGAATCAGCTGGTGGCACCAGTGTTGCTGCTCTGGATGTTAATCTTGCAGTGACAGGCAAAAGCATTTATCAGAGGCCTGTTTATCTGCTAGATAATGCTCTCTGTCATGCTCACGCGTTTTATGATTTGTTTGTCAGAGGCAAACCCTATCATTGTGGTCTTGCAAAAAGGAAAAATAAATAAACAATTAAATTTAATATATTCTATTACATACTGGTGCGCTGTCTGAGGTTACCAAACTTCAGAAATGCTTTAGAGATGCGTTCTATATTTGTTCCTGCAGACACAACTGCGATCTTTCTGTATTTATTGCAAAATAATGATGACAAATTGAAATAGAACAGCAAATTCAATTTTATCAATGCAGTAACAATATAGACACATCCAGTATGCATACAGTACTATATATATATATATATATATATATACATATACAGAAAAAAAAATAGCGAAAATATATATGGGAAAATGGGACTTGCTAACAGAAAATGATCTCGGTGATTAAGTACAATTAATAACATTTTCTGTGTTAAATTCCTCATTCTGAATTGATAACTTCCATATGATATGCATACTGTAAGGACACGGTGTGTTTTGCGGCACTAAGCACCAGAACTATATAACCACTTATCTTCTGCACTCTTACGCTCTTCCCAGTAGGACGTTTCTGAGAAAGCTCATTCTTGGCACGTGTCGGCGCTTGATTTAAATCCTCCTGTACCTCACCAGCATAGAACCTGCAAATTACCTTGATCTGTCAGATTCAAATATAGATGCCTGAGACTAGATTTACCATAATTGCGGACTTTTGGGCAAGCATCTCTCTCCATAAAACTGTGAAATTGTTTCAAAATGTGTTTTCAATTTAAGGAGACAAAGTAGCTTTAATAGGCTTTAGGGTTTAAAGTACGTTGCTGCATCTGAATTGAACTCAGTGAATGCTTCTGTCACGCCTGTTTAGCTTGTTTTAACTTCCTGATTCTTTGCAGTCTGTGACCATGAGCAATTTTGCAGAACAAAGTAGGTACTTCACTGCACGTGGTTTTGCTTACAGACCTTATAATTACATGTGGCACCATAAACACATTTTTTGGGGGGGGTGGGGCAATGGTCAATAATGAGATGAAGAGTCCTTAGTTCACCCATTTACATGGACCAAGCATGTTTTCATTCATCCCTTATCAGAAGATGAGTCGGCCTTATCAGATTTGTTATGTGGATCGCCCTTCGCTATTGAGTTGTGTCAGATACATAAGCATTTGAAATTATCGATCCAGTCTTTTCAAGGTCAAAAAGAAAGGCAGATTTAATCCTCTCTTGGAGCTCTTATTGTTTCTAAGGGAATCTTCTCTCTTGGATAACATCCACGGTGATTAATTGTTCCCAGAAAATGTAGACGAAAAGCAAAGTACTCCAGCCTGTGCTGTTTTGTTCTTTGACAAGAGTGGCTAACTTTGACAGAGGAGAGCTTTTCAGAGCAGCCAAACATTACCCTACCTCTCATTTATTACATTCAGATATACTATTAAGCAGGGAAGAAACTAATCCTTCACTACAGTGCTTTTAGTAATTTTAATTGTCTATTTTCCTACATGAAACCTCAAGATCAATGTTTTGTGTTGGCATACCAATATTTTGCATGACAAGCTTTCTTCTCAGTTTCTAAAATAAACTATCTTGAAAGCACTTTCTATGCTATTACCTAGCAACTCTTGTGAACGTTATTCTGTCATGTTTTCAGGGTCCAATACACTGTATTAAACCAAATATCCTATATGCCAGAAGACCGATACTTCCTGTTCACGGTACAAATGATACGATATGAACTAAACCTGAATGTTCCATTTGGGAGTAATTCCGAATTGTCATTCTAAAGAGACAGATATCTCAACGTAGTTTTCATTTCTGTCCATCTGAAAATATTGATACGCTCTCTCTGGCACAGCGATCGAGTTTCAGCGCCAGCGGTTTTCAATAACAGCGTATCCAGGTTTTACATGATTTGGGTCAGAGGGTGGCAGGTCTTTTCACAACATGGAAGGGCAAGATCTCGTCCCACTCTCAGATTTTTTGCATGAACGGCATCAAGGGAAATGAACTTCGTACAACCGGCTACACGTCTTTGAAGTGCCTCAAAACTCCTGTCAAAAAAGATTGGGTTTTCAAGAAAGACACCTGAGACATCCCACTGCAATGTCCTGATTAAAGCCTGTCCATAACCCTCTCCCCCCCCTTCTGGATTTGTCTCTGCAGATCTCCCTAGCAGCTCGCACGGGCAGTTCACCTTCAGGCCTCTCCCACCTCCACCTCCCCCGCCGCCGCACGCCTGCACCTGCGCTCGCCCCTCCCCTCACCCTGCGGGCACTCTGCAGAGGAGCACCATGCCGGCCCGCGGCCAGAGCAGCCAGACGGCCGAGGGGGGTATGCCACAGACAGAGGGGGCCCAGCCCCATAGCAGCTGGGTGCTCAACAGCAACATCCCTCTGGAGACCAGGTGAGTGGGACCTGCCCTGCACGACACCACTGTGACACATTCCGGGACCCACCTCGTGGGACATCGCTGCGATTTCCTCGCTCTTCACAAGTCAATATCAAAGAGATTCTGGTGAAATATGAGAATCCATTATGGACCAGAACTTGTGCCTTTCTGTCATGAGTCCAGGTACAATATGAAACCTGTCACCACCATGTTCTGCCAACCTAACAGTGATCCACCTTCTTTTTTTGCCTGCTGTATTTTCTTCACCTTTAAACAATAACCATTTGGGGGGGGGATCCCTTTAAAGTTAATATTAAACATTCCCTTAACAGTCAGATTCCACAAAATGATCTCCTTTTGTACTTCACAAAGAACATGTTGTCTACCGAAAAAAAAATACATTTTTTAATTTAATGTATTTATTTATTTATTTTACTAAATTGAAGTTTTGAAGACAATGGGCAGTATCTGGCTTCATAGGGTGAAGCATATGAATTTGACAATGTCTGAAACAGAAAGATAGCTGACTGGCTTTATCACAGATCCACTCGCAGTCATCTTCATAATGACAGGACAGAATGAGCAGCAGGCCGTCCGTGAAGATACGACTTATAATTAGACATGACTTTGATTGAAAAAGGAGGACTAATGTACTACGAGCTAAGATTAATCATACATACATAGATTAACAATACATTACTTTGTTCAGTGTAGTGTTAAAGGTCTAATTGGATAATCTGATTGTTACATTCTTAAACGTGTTTGGTACGCCGGCAAACAGAAGTGACATTTCTCTGCCCGTCATCGCTGTCTTTTCGATGCCTCTTCCCTTTTTTCCTTTTCTTTGGAAACCAATTAAATCTACTGCAGGAATTTCAAAAAGTCAACAGCGCGACCTTTATCTGTCTTCCCCGTGAACCGAAATCTCCTTTACAAGTAATGAAAGTATTGTGCCTTTTAATGTAATTAGTTTTTTTTCCTCCTTCTTCTTCTTCATCTTCTTCTTCTTCCTCCTCATATCTTCCCTTTGGTATGATGAGACAGAGGAGATGAGATGAAAAGAACCCAAATATGGAGTGGAGCTGACAGGCTAGGAGGGATGATAATTGATAGGCAGTCAGAAGGAACAGTTCTCACCGACAGCTGCACGGGGTCACAGGTGAAATGGAATTGGCTCCCACTGAACTGCACTGTCTTGCAAACTCATTTCCATTCTCCTTTGCGTCCCCCAGAGGAGGAGACGGAGAAATTTTAAAAGACGTTCCTGAATTTCCGGCACAGAAATTGGTTCAACTGTCAGCGGAAGGTTTGGCTCATGGCGGACGGTGCCCCTTCTGTTTCGGAACATGGCCGATGTCTTTAATACGGTCCTGGAAATTATCGCGTGGGCAGGAGAGGGGGCAGGCTGAAGCCCCCTTGGGCAGGGAAGAGGCAGAATCCCCTTGGGCGGGGTCTGATCTAGTTGTGAACAGGGCCAGATAAAGGCAGACCTTTGGGCTATGGAAAATGTGTTTATAGTTAACTCCTGCATGGTGTGGACAGGATGCAAACCCTCCAGGACACATAATGAGCAGTGACATCAGCCATATTATTTACGGTAGGGAGAAGCCCCCTCACACCCCCCTCACCAACTCTATAAGCGGTCCTGCGCCTGAGTCTCCCTAACTTCCTGTCACTTTGGGAGGTGGCCATCTTTCCCCTGGCATCACCCCTAGGCAGACAGGTGCTCATGGTGCCTCCGACATCTTTGTCAGAGAGGGAACTCACCAGAGTGCCTCAGGCTCACCCTCCAGGCAGGCAGGTGGCAGCAGTGACCCCCGAGTCCGAATCCAGACAAGAACACGGCTCCGTTGCCATTGGCTCCGCTTTTGTTTGCAGCTGTACCAGTTTTCCACTCCTGCTTTGCACCATTGGCCACTCGGAGACAAACAGCTGCTGGCTTCTGCTATTAAAGCTTCTGGCACCGGTACAGGTCAATCCCGGGAAACACCAGGCACATTCAAAACAACCCAGAAGAGTTCACCTACGAGGGGTGCCAAAGCGGTTCTCACGTTTGCTCTCGCAACATGCGGTCAGCCGTCTCTCCTGTTCACTCATTAAGCTCAGCAGAGCATTGTTTCAGAATTTTATTAAATTTTTGCTCAAACATGTCACACATTCGAATGTTGTTGCCGTTACAGACCGTGCCAGCTGGTGGTCTGGGTGTCCAATGCAGATGCTCTGGCTGCTCCTCACATATACCAATCACAGAATAAAGATTTTAATATTACTGTATGTTAATTACTTTTTCATGATTTTTTTTTAATAAATGAAGTTTCCTGTATTGACACTAGAGGAGTGGGTATACACACACTGGTAGAACTTAATGAAAACGTCTTGATTGATATGAACAGGACTTGTAGGTACCAATGGTCTTTATAACTAACAGCAAAGTCAGAACTGCTTAATGGCTGCTGTAATGGTACAAGTTTGATGATATTTAAAATAACCTGGGATTACACATTGGTTTTAAAAAACAGTCATGGGAATTACCGTTCAAAATTAATTGCATAAAAGGATTCATGATTATTAATGGATCATTCTGTCATTCTTCATTTCATAAAAGTTAATATAAAAAGATTGACTAAGCTTATAAAACGCAGAATACAACATGAAATGGCAGTATTCAGTTAAAATGGCTACAAAATGTAATTGGAAATCATTGAATGATCCATTAGCTAGACACAATGAAAGAGCATGTGAAAATAAAGTGAAATAAGGCTTAGTTTGAATAATCACTTAAGATGCATGGATAATTATTACAGTTTATAAACTTCCTAACGCTGTATTCCTATACTAAATTGGACTATTAATTAAGTATATTTATTGCGGGTGTTACCATGAAGCTAATGCATAGGTTTTGTTTAAAAAAAATTAAGACAATCAGTTGTGGTTTGTTTCTTCATGTAGGCTACTGAAGTGTAGATTTCTTGTGTGCAATGATGTCTATTTCTCACAAGCCTTTAACGCCTCAGTGCCCAGGTAGTGTTTCTTCTACGTATTCTCTGGAGTTGTCTAAAAAGAGCCAGAAGAACGGTGATAGCAGAACGTTATGAAAATTACTTTGAAAGATGAGTCATCAGGCACAATTAGGAGGAAAAAAATCCTGCATTTGTAAAATGTTCTAAGTGAGATTTTTTTTGTCACCCACGGCACAACACCCCCCGGGGAAGAGAACATTGGCAGTTTTGTCTTGATAGGTGGACGTTACAGAGCAGCAGAAATACCGTGCATGCAAACGCATTCTGCCTTGTGTCCTGCGTTTCCTGAGCTCCACACCACCCACAGCTCTAGACTGGATAAACCAGTTGGTGAAATGAATGAGGCCCAAACCCAAACATATTTCCACATATCCGTCTATAGCTAAACAAGCCGCTCTGTCTGTATGTGAAAACATAATTTCATGTAGGTGAACTTGGTCTGGATGTTATGGCTAAAAGTTAAAAAAATTGCTGACCAAGAGCAGTGTGATCACCTTCACAGACCTGTAACTGCACCAGGGGCCTTTTTAGCCATTGAAAAGATCAGGTACTAAGTCAAGTTTGCCTGGGGCTTGTCTGTTGCTTTGCTGTGAAACCCCTCCTTTCAAGGCAAAAATATTCAGGGTTAGGTTTAAAATATTTGGGGCTGAAGCCCCAAATGATCGGACCTAACAACACCACTGGAATGCACACAGCATCACTGGCTGTCATGCCGTCGATTGGACCGGCTCCGGAATGGACCTTATTTAAGGCCTTGGTTACAGCATCTTTTGTTGATTGAAAAATACATCCTTTCACCACCGTTTAAAGTCTTAGAAACAAGCAAAAGTTTTAAAGTGCATCGCTGAGTGAATAACAAGGCTGTTGTTGGGGGGCAGGTCATCAAAACACCCCTTGAAGTCAGTTGAGAGCGGATAGGTGCCTTGTCGTCATGGAGAATCCGGGTAGTGTCTTCTTTTCTTTGTAGAGTTTCTGTAAATAATGTTGATTTGTTGTCTGTTACCTGTGGTGTTCATTCTCTGTTAGCTGTGGTGTTCAGGCTCTGTTAACTGTGACATTCTGTCTCTGTCATGTTCAGAGAACCGACTCTTGTTTCTGGTGATCACCCAGTCCAGGAGCTTCCTGCCAGCTTCCCTCTGTTCTTACAAGTCAGAGCACACATTCAGCAGCACAGCTCGCTGTTCATGCATGAAATCTTCAGAAACCATGTCACCATAGTTTCCTCATGCCCAAATCTGTCTTAGTACCACACAAACAGCTTCCCATCAGTTCTCTGGCGATCGTTTTAGCTGTTAATCTTCAGTCAGTTCATACAAGTTCTCTCACCCAAGCTGTGCCGTCATCTGTCCGGGTTTTTGAAGGTTGCCTGCCGAACTCCTTGCCTTCACTGCTGCTTCTGCCATCTGAAAACATTTTCAGCCTGCCCCCAAGAAAAGCCAGCTGAAGTTTTCTGTACATTTTGGTGGGCATTTTCATCGCGATCCGTACAGCGCACGAAGGCGTTCCGGTGCTCGGCATCCTGCGGTTCCATTTCTGTAAAAAGGTGCACAAACTCACCCTCTCTCATCGAGCAAGTACTCAAGACTGATGGAGTGTGAGGAGGTGCCATTTGGAGTCACGGTAGGGGAGGCGTCAAGGTCAAACATGGTCTGCAGTAGCAGGTCCCAATGAGGCAAGCACATAAGGAAAACAGCAGAGGTCACATTACTGTATGCATGCAGTGCAGACATTATTTTTGCCTGGAATTAAAGCTTTCTTGTATGAGATTACAATATTGGGATTTAAATTGGAAGTTTCTCCTTTCTACATTTTAAGAGCAAATACAGAATAGTAATTCTAATGACCGTGCTAGCCAAAGTGAAATAACCCTCATTTCTGTTAGAGCTCTCTGGGGAAATATTGCCTCTTATATGAGATTTGATGCTGAGCTGTAGCATGAAGCCAGTGGACATTGTCTTGGAAGACTGCAACTCGTTATGAATAAGCAAGCAGTGCTATCGTTTTGCAACAGTTTGAAGTGAGAAAGAAAAAGTAATGAACACCATTTGTCATTTAATCCAGAGAAACTGTTACTCAGTTACGTTTGAGAATCATTTCTGACATCAGGAGGAATGGCCTCCTTTTGTTTTTAGATCACGGTTCTGAAGGTGCGCTTAGGTTCTTTAGGGTGTTAAGTGTGGCTACATTATTGGTCCAAACCACATCACATCCAACCTTTGACTTTCCTAATGATGTCTTCTTTGTGTCAGTGTTCATGGCACCCTGGTAACAAACTCCTTCTGTTCTGCCCTACATGGCAGTATTCCAGAATGTTCCATCCTGAAATGTTACATGATGAAACCTTAAAATCAAGTGTCTTCTATGCAATTCTGGGTGAATTATGACAACACTATCGACTCCAGAAATTTTCTTTTTTATTTATCTTTTCTCATGAAATTGTTAGGCCCTCATATTCACAACAGTGTTATGGGTTGCAATAGCATGATTTAGCACATATTGAATATTATAAATTAAGTGTATTAAGGTAATCCTTGTGGTAATGTGGATTTAGTTCTTTAATATGGCTTCAATTTTCCAGAACATATGTATGTATTCATACAGAAAATGAAAGTATTAAGCATTATTTTTTGCATTATAGGCTGAAGTATATATTTTATGAATGCAGTACATTCAACTCAAATATATATTTATTTAGAAAAAGGAAAAGAGAGATACAGGATTAGAGAGAGAGAGAGAGAGATAGAGATGGTAGAGAGAGAGAGATAGAGATGGGTAGAGAGAGAGATAGAGATGGGTAGAGAGAGAGAGATAGAGATGGGTAGAGAGAGGGGATGGGTAGAGACAGAGATGGGTAGAGATAGAGATGGGTAGAGAGAGAGATGGGTAGAGAGGCACACACAGACATGGAGAGAGAATTTTCTGGATAGTGACAAACTGTCATAAACAAGGATAGAAACAAACCATATAAATTAAAGGAAAAACCTTAAGCACAAAATCACACTTAACATCAACAACAAAATCAGTCGTTACTGCACTGAAGTAATTTTTCATACGATTTATATTAAAATTTAATGTTACTTTTGTCCCTGTAATTGCTAACAGCCTGTCACACAGTCTTCACCTTGTGGCGTTGTGTACGGGAAAGTAAGGCGATATGGTGAAAAACAGCACCGGCTGCTCCTATCATCTTATCTGAAATTACATCTCTGAATCCTGACGTCCACCTTTCCGTCTGCCCCTCCACTGCAGAGCTCAAATAGGAAGCTGTAGCTGAATGTAAACCTAATATGACCACTGTCTAAAGCCTGCTGAAATTTTTAATCTGAGCCTGTATTGCACATTATATATAATGTATTTTTAAAACAAAGTATTTGCAGTACAGTCTTGCAAGAAGCAGTAAGTACGACAACAGCATTTTAATAGCACATTCAGTATAATTAATTGTTAACAAAAACAGGGTGATTAATTTGTACTGGATTGTCATGGGGTTTGATAGTAAATTGGTAAGAGCGTACTTTCCTATGGTCCACTGGGCAGCAGACAGTAATCCCGCCCACTGGAGGGGGGGGCGGCACAGGGTGGGGGTTTCAAGCCTCATTTCTTCCATCATTGTTTAAACGTCATCCAAGTACCGTTTCAAGATCAGGCTACCGTCCTATTAACCTGAAGCACTGTGAGCTCCGTTATAAAACATAGCTGGTATTAATACTGAGAGACACTTTGTCTCGTACAGTGGCTGCATAGGGACTTCACCCCACCTGGTGGAAAATCCATGCCTTACCCCCACACCACCCTCCATGATCATCTTCTTCCAGCTGCTCCCTTTAGCGGTCGCCACAGTGGATCACCCTTCTCCATGCCAACCTGTTCTCTGCAGCTTCCTCTGTCACCCCAACCTCTCTCATGTCCTCCCTCACTACGTCCATGTACCTCCTCTTTGGCCTTCCTCTTCTCCTCCTGTCTGGTAGCTCCATCCTCACCATTCTTTTCCCTATATACTCTGTGTCCCTCCTCTGCACGTGTCCAAACCATCTAAGTCTCAGGTCTCACTTTGTCTTCGAACCATCCTTCCCTCCACGATCACCGTTCCTTTTCGTTTCTCCAGCATAAGGAATGAGTCCAATGAAAAGAAATAGATTGTTGTCTAACATGAGCATCTTGGCTTCCTGCGAATGGCATGTGTTATGAGAGTCACGTTGCTGTTAACAGAATCCTACTGCCATCATGCCATCTGAGTGCCACCGCCGGGTGGCACGTCACATCGGCCCTTATCCACGGCACATCTCCAGCCCTTATCCACGGTGACTCACGGAAAAGCAGAGTCATAACTGCATGAACAAGCACAAAGCAAATACAACAAAAACTCTCTGTTCCATCTTTGTCAAAGTGGCATATCAAACACAAAGTAATAATGGATGGGAATGTAATAAGATTGAAACTCACTACTATGACATTACGGCTGTGAGACTAGGTCAAAAAGGCCACGTTATGGTATGATAAGATGCAACTGATTATACCCATGTCATGCACTTTAGGGGAATTAGTGCTGCAGTCAGTGGGGAAAAGCAACATATATTGGAACTTTCAGCATGTGTTATTTTGCTTTGATGCAGGAAGCCAAGACTTTCACTGGGAGATTGTATAATAGTTTGTAATGCCGGTACATGGAGATGACAACCACGTGTAATTAGTTAACATTCAGTTCAGCTGCATTCCACACAAACATACTTTTGAAATTTAGAAATATTTTAGGAAATTAGTGTCTGTGCAAAATGGGCTGAATCAGCGCGTTTTACGCCAAGGCCTTAATTCTGGATTTTTCACATGATTTATAATGAACACCCAAGTATCTGCTCAGGTAACAAGGTGAAGCGCTGTGTTTTGTGCCCTTGGGAGCTGTAATTATTTATTACAACATATATTTTCCAGTTCCATTTAAAGAACCCTACTTAACAGGACTGATTGTTGTAATATATAGGAAACATTCCATTATTCCGGTATACTTTGTTTTTTTTTTTTTCCAGCAATAAAAAGACATACTCCCGTTTTGAGTATTTTGTGCTGTTTTGAGGTCTTTGCTTTAAACTGTATAAGGTTGTCTGAATCAATGAAAGATCAAAATGCTTATAACGTGACTGAGTGCTAATGCAATTACATACTTGTGTCACATCAGCATATTACCCGGTTTCAAAACCGCAAGCAGACAGTGTGTGTGTGTATTAAACAGTAAAAAGACATTGATTACACTTTTTTCATTATAATTTTCAGTCGTGTAAGCAATATAACAGCTAGACCATTTGCATAAATTATTAACTCTTGGAACGATCGATGTTCTGATGTAAATGAGTAGTATGAAAAAGGGCGTTATAAATGATGTTTTTAATAACAACTTTGTTGTGATTGCAGTTCTCATGGTGTCTAATGTTTGCATGGGTTATTGGCAATGTATTGATGTATAAAATAGAACAATGAGGGGGCTTTCCTTTTTTAACCCAATATTGCTTTGTTTTTTGTTTGATTTCTCTCAGGTCTTAAATTTCCTCAATAATCAGTTGTTTGTGCAACTATTTTTACATGGTGCCGAAAGGTAAGCAGGTTTCATTAAAAAGCATGTATGTTACAGGGATGACGTAGGATGAATGAAACAAATAAATGATAATGAGAGCACAGTATAAAAAAGACCTGCTGTCAATTCCAAGTGTGCCTTTTAACTTCGGCTCACATGAGATTAATGGTGATTATGTGGTCCCCGATGTTGAGTGAGGATGGATCTTTTATGTTGGTAATATGTGCCAAAGTCACGCTGCAGTTAGCCACAGACATACAAGTATTTTATTAAAAACTGGAGATAGCAAAACACTAAAACCAGAATTACAAATACGGAGAATGGATATACCTGTCCACACCTGACTGGCTTCTAAGCCATCAGAAGTTATCAGCCGTTCACCTGTCACTCTCTTAGAAAGTAGGGTTTAGCTACATTTTTTAATATACAGAAAGTGTTGTCTGTTTATTACTACAAATGTTGTTTATGATGACGACAATGGTATTGGCCTTGTTGCTATAGATGTTGTTCTTCCAGACTGATAAACATGCGGCTTTCAAGGTCAGGCAGGCGTTAAGGACACGGCGCGTCGACTGCAGCATTAGCGGAAATTAATATTAACTCTGCCAGTGCCTTCCGTGACAGTTTGTAAATTATAATAAATGTTGTTTATTACTACTGCTTTTCTCATAGCGTTGCACCTGCTAAGCCGTAATACGGCAGAGAATCAATGCTGCTTAACGCAGACGGTTTGTGTTGTGGACCGAGAATTCATTAGCGGAAAAGATAAATGCGTGTGGGGGAGAGTGGAAAGATGCGAGTGTTTAGGCATGATTCGTTTGTGCAATATGCGTTTTCCATGAAAAGTTTTATTTCAGAGTTACTTTTGTGTAAAATTGTGCCACTTAATATCTGAAGATCAATACGTTAAGTGCTATATACTCAGAATGTTTTTTTTTCTTTTTAAAACGTACTTAAAGATCGTCGCTGTGTATATCTTGCAGGCATTTCCTGTTCAAACATGGCTCGGGATCTTCGACGTTGTTCAACGCCGCCAGCCAGAACTACCCGCTCACGTCCAGCACGGTGTACTCGCCGCCTCCGCGGCCCCTGCCGAGGAGCGCGTTCTCGCGCCCCGCGTTCACCTTCAGCAAGCCCTACAAGTGCTGCAACTGGAAGTGCACGGCGCTCAGCGCCACGGCCATCACCGTGACTCTCGCGCTGCTGCTGGCCTACGTCGTCGGTGAGTTGACACGTGACCGCCCCGCCCCCTTTTCACGCGCTGCCCGTTTTGCCTGTGCGAGCCCGTGCACTTGTGCAAATAGCCAGCGATGTCTACAGCGAGGTGCACGTGGTGTCGACCCTTGGTTCTTACGCATTGACGTTTGGCTATTAATTCAACTTTGTTTGCTAAAATGAGGCCAGATTCTATGAATGATGATTACTACCAATAACCAGTTTTTTTTTTTCTCAGCATTGATTTAAAAAAGCTTCTTATAATCTCAAATACTTGAATAACTCCTTGGCCTATTCTAAACAGATGCTCTAAGTCAAAATTTACGTGTATTGCTGGAAAATAAAAGCGGAAAACTCTTTCCGCTTGTTGTATAGTTTGTGCCATTTGCAGTAATGTCACAGAATTATCATTACATTTAGCAGACACTTTTATCCAAGGCAACTTACAACATTTCACATGTGTGTTAATGCTGGGTGTCTCAGGGATACATCTGTAGGCTGGGATTTGAACCAGGAGACTTCTGCATCCCTGCCTAATGTTCTACCCATTAAGCCACCAGGCTGCCGTTATCATCATATCATTAGACCGAGACCTTCTTTGCTCTGTGGGCTGAGTGGGAATTGCGATTGTAACCACATTCACACACACAAGCGTTACGGAGTTCACAACTGTATTATCTTTTAGAAATAAAATATCACAGGGCACTGAGTGAAAGGCTACACCTCTGAAGGCAGCCAGGTCGCTTGACATGCCGCCTGCGTTTGACTTTCTTTTCCTTAAATCAATAAAGGGATCCTTTTTTTGACATTAAACATCAGGATGCCCTTGTGAAATACAGTTAACATTTTTTCTGAGAAAAGAAAAAAGTGTTGACACACACTGCCGTGCAGTTAAAATGGCTTGATTTTGTCCTTAGGACCAAGTTTGTCTGTTTTGTTTGCAGACTTTGCTTAAGACCCATGAATTCCCTAAGTAGTGACATGTGCTTAACTACAGTGGTCTTCAAGGAAAATAGCACAGAAGCTGACGGCCTTTTTTTAAACAGCTAATTGGAATAGCCACTGTGGAGCAGTTAGGCCAGCTGTCCGGGCACGTGAAAGATGGTGCCGTTATCGCCTGTAGGTGGAAGAATATTAGTTTTGAGCTTTTTCTACAGGGCCTGAGGACCATTTCAGAATGACCTTCATACATTTCCTCCTTGAGTATCATTGACAACAATACGCCTTTTTAGGAGGCGCCCTCCTCGGGGATTAAGTGTACGATCAATGAAGAAGGTAACACGCGTATGTGACAACAAGGCAGTAGCAACAAAGGATTTGCTTAACTGCATGACCATACATTAGCTCCATTTAACGACACAGTTGCTCACAAAAGGCAATTTCAGCTCCCTTTTTATTGATGCAGGACTGGGTTTTGGATTGGATCGCAGCTGAAGTCACCGTTAAAATATAGTGCTTGGTTATTTATACCCATTGAAAACTGCATTCATTAGAAATAATTTTTTTTTAACTGTCAAGAAGTGAAGAAAATGTCTCGTATTTACAAGTGAAGGATTGTGGTAACTGAAGGCCTCCTGTCAGTTAAAATACAATGTCTAACATAATAAATTACATTTGAATAATTATTGTCTGCTTTAAGAACAGTATCCTATTTCAATACACATTAACCAAGAATCAAATTTCTACACCTTTAACACGTAAAATAAGCCACAAGGAGGGACCATATCTCACATAGAAGCCAACTGTGCCCAGGTGCCACCAGAGGTACCAGCGGAGGTGCCAGTAGGGCACATAAGCACCGACGAGTTGCTGAGCTCGTTCAGACAGACCTGCGTGGTGTCGGGTTCCTCTGTGACACCCAGGCCCAATCTCTTTTTTTGATTCAGTACTGGAAATGGACATTTAGAAAGCCACAAGAAGCCTTCCGTCAGATATTGACATCACGCTGGGTTTATCACAGCTGTGTGGGGGGTGGGGCTGTTTGGCTGGAGTAGTTCTTATGCCTGACTGATCATTTGTGCGGCTTCAGCATGTTTCCATGTGTCTGTGTCCGCATCACTGCATCCCCATGAATGGAAACTCTTTTTTATAGTTCCACTTAGCACCACTGTTCACTGTTTGGTTTTGCCAGTGCCATTTCTCACTTGGATGTATTCCATGCTAACACGGCCCTCTCCCCCCTCTGATGTGCCAAAAAAAAAAAACATCAAAGTGTGCACCGCCCCATCCTCCCCCCTTTTCCAGCCCCTTGCCGCATCACGCACTGCAGTTCACAGGGCACCATGCAGGGGGAGTCTGTGGAGTTTGGGCATCCATGAAGTCTGCCTTGCTGGGTCTGGAGCTTATCATGAGTTGCTCATCACGCCACTGGGGTTGCAGGTTCAAATCCGTCTCCAGAATACAGAGGCCCGTCCTTTTGCAGAGCTGTGTGTGTGTGTGTGTGTGTGTGTGTGTGTGTGTGTGTGTGTGTGTGTGTGTGTGTGTGTGTGTGGTGGTGTTTTTGTGTGATATATCAGAGACAGTATACATTAAGTTCTATGGACATAGGAAACATAGGAAAACTGAGCTCATGAGACGTGTTTTAGGTCACGGTGACCCGAGAATGCACAGGAAGTTAATTAACTGAGGAATGGGAGGCTTGATGGGAAATCGCATATCACTGCTGACTGTGCTTCAGCGTCGTCACCTTGTTACCTTGGCATTAAATTAAGCTGCATTCACTAATGAAAGAGCATATCGAGGCAGTGTGAATTTCAGGCCTTGTCGATAGCCATTTGTCGGCAGACCCCTGGCCTGCACTTGACAATAGCGCCCTACAAATTACACACCGCACCGCAACAGGTTTATAAATCTGAATGGGAATACCAACAGAAGGTGGCAACGCATTTGGCTTCCAGGCGCATTTCACTTCATCGCCAGAGAGGAAGCGCAGAAGCTTTTCTCAACGAGCTGAATAGCAAATCGCAAACTGCTGCCGACGTGGCCACACCCAGCCTGTCGTTTTTCCACCTCTGTTTTGCATCTAGCTCATCTGGCTGCTGTTAAGATGGGGAAACATTTGCTTATTGTCGCCACGGTTAAGGAAACAGCCCGTGCAAATTGTGGCTTCGGCGAGGCATAAACAATTGCAGCACGACACCACTTAATGCGCGCAGAAAACAGCAAAACGCTGCTGCGTTCAGTATAATAACTCACATGTACAGTGAAATGGCTTTTTTCAGTTTATGCAGCATTCATTTCATATGTTCAGCCAGAGAAAACAAATGCTTGTTTATTTATTTGTGATTGTTTGAATTCAAGGTATTTCAGCAAAACCGAATTAAAAATTGCCAGCTATAGTGTATACTCTGGAGTAAAAGAAAGATCTTAATTTGCTCAGTTTGTTAGGGCGTAGTAAAGGATATCTGTCAAAGGTGCTGTCAGTTTAACAGAGTGACAAGTGCTGTAATCAATAGGCCTGCATAATGTCAAAGGGGCCAGTACCGCTCCGGCGTTCTGGAGAGCAGCCTGGCCTGCCCAGAAATTGCTGCTTCCAGGCAGCTTGCCTTGAAGGTAGCGGACCTTTCATGCTTCATTGTGATCTTATCGATTGGTCCATTTTCTCTTTGTTTTTCGAGCTCTTATTCTGTTCGCTCGCCGCAGTTATAAACCACGGGCTCGCCTTTTGTGAGAAGAGCAGGGGCCGGAGAGTGGGGACGGCAGGTCATAAATTATTCCCCAGCCCGAATAGCATAGATGTCTCTCATCCGTACCATATTAGCCCCTGCCCCCTTGTGCCAGGAGCCAGGTTCCCTCACAGCTGTGCTATTGGTCATATTTTGTGACAATCATCTACTTAGTGCTCTAGATGTTTATCTTTCCCCCTCTGCTTTCTTACCTCGCATAAAAGCAGTAGATTTTTTTCGCGCCGTAATTGAATTCCATAACTATTTAAAGACTGCCGATGTGCTGCACTTGTTGAAATTAAAAGCCTATTTAGTGGCGTAGAGGATCTGAAGGAAACATGATTCAGCTCTTTGTTGCTTAATGAGTTTCTACCCCAAATGTGTGTATTATTTGTCTCCTCATTAAGTAAAGGCATATTAGAATATTTGGCAGAAACAAGCAGCGGTTTTAATAGAGATGGATTCAAATTGCACAGAAAGAGAGGCATCTTTGCACTGGGATTTCTCATATTTACAAAGGAGAGTCGTTTTAGCCTCAGTCATTTTTTGTGTGGTGTTCAGCTCTATTGTTAAACAGTTTTTTGTCTTTTTTGTACACCAGATCTGAGGGTTTTTTTGCCTCTGCACCCACCACACCAAGCCTCTGCTAATCCGCCGCAATCCATATCTTTAGCAGAAAATGCTAAAATAAGTGTTGTTTTTTTTTTTTTTTTCGCTTGCACCTGAAGTGCAGCTCCTTTGTGGATATATTAGTATGTTCTTCATCTTCCAGGGCTGTGATGGTGAAAGGACTTGCTCTGAGCATCATCTTTGAAGTGTTTTAGCTGAGGACTCGCCTCTGAGAAGGTCTGACCCACACCCTGACACCCTCCAAGAAGGACTAGGAGAGCCCGGGCCTATTATCTCTGCTTTATAATGAAACACTTCTGCAGTGGCTGAAACTGAAATATTACTTCCTAGCCTGGTGTGGAGTCAGGCATAGGATGGTTGGCAGGTGGGGGTGAGGGTAGGGATGGGCACCTGACTGTGCCCATTTAAATAAGCACAAGTCACAGAAACGTATATGCCCACGTAGCCAGCTAGCCTTCACAGTAATGACAGACTCAGTTTAACAGCAGTTAAAGGAGGTGTCACAGCCTGGACAGATTTGACCATTAAATAAATAAATATGTACATACATTCCCTTGCGGCGAGACTAAACACAGGGAACGTCGGCCGACAGGCATTCTGTTCGACCATCTCCTCGGCAGTGATTTTTTTTTTTTATGAGATCGAGTTACCAATTGTTACTGCTGAGGCAGAACAGCAAGTGAAGAAATAACATTTCTGTAATGCAATATAAAATTTTATGCAGCTCTTTTTTTTGGACTGTGAATAAGAAAAAGGCAACCTGCCCCAACCCCCCCACCGTCATGTTAAAGGTGAGAATTGCATTTCCTCAGGGATTGTTTATACATTCTCTGCTAAAAGCAGGATCCCTTCCTGCACTTATATATTATTACCGTACAATTTACACAGATCTGTGTGAGACAGTCCTGGAGAGTAATGCTCTGCTATTCGCACAGTAATCTCACTGTTAGAATGATAATACATTGATTTGTACCCACTTCAGCGCTATGTAATGGCAAAGATATACAAGTCAGGGGTTGGACGGGTAGAAAATTGGTTTCATCCCCACTCTTAAATGTATCCTTATTTCTCTTGGAGAGACAGTCCGCATGGCTTTATTCCATTCTCCCCATGCATGTTCAGAGCTGAGTTTAAAGCAGCCTCTAAGTGGTCTGGCAAAGGTTAACAAGCGCTGTGGAAGAAGATGATGAGCACTGTAAAGTCTGAAGCACACCTGTGGACCGTGCTCACCCTGCCCGACGAATTAGAGTTCATCGTCCCATAAAAAGCACAGTAAAAATGAGGACAAAGACGTTTCTGTAGCATGCGTTATTCCACAAGACAGGGTCTTTTTTTTCTTTTAACCAGTCTTGCTAATATTACAAGTTTAAAAATATTACATTTTGTCATTTATGTGTAAGAGCATACATTACATTTTTTATAAGCAGATACAGCATTGACCCACTTTTATTTTTTGTAGTTTTGATGCGTTGATATTTCATAGTTTTGATACTATCATTTCTATTTACAGACCATTTTGTCAGTATAAAATTTTTCATTGAAAGAATACACAGAATATTTTTTAATCCTATTCTTAAATTTGTTTTCAATACTGAAATTTTAAGACGAACATTCCACTGTAGTAGAATTTATTTGAATCGCCTATGGAAAAAAAAAAATTATAATTGTGCAACTAGACCAAATACTTTGTGTCTGTTGTGCTATCTTGTGTTGTATGAGTGTAAAGAAACAACAATGAACAAGTTTCAACCACCAAAACTCAGTCAGTTCTTTGTGTTTTTCTGTGGGGGAGAACGGTACCTGTTCATCACAGCAAATTGTCTTTTTTTTAGCTGTTTTGTAAGGACTCAAACACATGCAGTTCCATCCTGCTCAGAGGCACCAGCCGGGAGGATTAGCTTGCTGAGCTAAAGACCTGAGACCTTTTGTTTTGGGATCTCTTGACAACAGGACGTTTTTGCTGCAGTAGACCTACTCTTTCTACAGCAAGATGTGACCAAAACCTTAGTCTTCATTAAACATCTTTTTACATATCAGTGTTTCTGCTTATACAAATACAGACAGCACATCAGCTGCCCCACCAGGGACAGAAACACTGCCAGGTGTGGATCTTGTCCCCTATTTTTCATGCTGGTCTTGCATCAGTCCCCTGGAAGATTAAGACCACTTCATATATCCACCAAGTCAGCCACACTCTTAACAATTCTCTTGAGATAAGAAAGGGATCAAGAATCAGGACACTGATACCCCAACAACTCTCTGTCATGCCCTGTTTTTTTTTTTTTTTTAAAGTAGTACTTTATTAATCCCAGCGGGAAATTACTTCTCTGCATTTAATCCATCCCCTGAGGGGAACAGTGGGCTGCCAGCCACACACAGCACCTAGGGAGCTAGCGCTGAGTGTCTTGCTCAAGAACACAACTGGCTGTGATGGGAGTTGAACCAGGAGACTTCCACATTTTAGCCTGACGTTCCACCCATTGAGCCACCAGGGCACTATTTCTCAACTAACCAACCTATTCAAGTGAGTGGTGTAGTGAAGTCACCCTGGAGGATAAATATGGGGTCCATAACCAATTGTTTCTCAGGCTGAAGAAGAAACTTGGATAAGCATGAAGAAAGAAGTCCAGTTGATATGATTCAGCTTCCAGACTACAGATTGGAGTGTTTCTGAGGCTGCAGCTACAGAATCTGGATGAACTCAAAGACACTGTGACATCATGCATCATGTTTTTGTGAGAAAGTATGTGTTCCCACCAGGACCTTCTGCTCATACAACAAGCTCTGTTTACAGTAAAACTCAAGCAGCTTCGCCATGCCAAAGAGGAGGCCTACAGAAGTGGAGACAGGTCTCTGTAGAACCGGGCCAGAAAAACACTGACAAAGGAGATCAGAGTAGCAAAGAGGAGTTACTCTGAAAGGCTGAAGAAACAGTTCTCAGCTAACAACCGATTGTCAGTGCGAAGAGGCCCACAGAACTGGCTATAGGAAACCATCCCCCCTCTGCTGTGGAGAGACATCAACTGGCAGGCCAGCTAATGCTTTTTACTGCAGATTTGTTAAGCAGAATTCCACAGCCCTCATCCACCTCGTCTCAGACCCACAACCAGCAGCTGTCCCCACTAAATTCACCCCCCCATCCCCCTGCCCCCCCACCCTGATGATCTGTAAAAAAGAAGTGCATGGCCTTTCTAAACAAACGACAAAGAAGAGTCCAGTGTGACTTTCGGTTCCCAAAAAATCCTCCGTCAATAGACTGAATGACTACAGACCTGCTGCCCTGACATCTGTGGTTATGACAACCTTTGAGAGACTGGTGTTGTCCCACCTGAAGGACATCATAGACCCACTGCTAGACTCCCTGCAGTTTGCCTACCGGACAAACAGGTGAGTGGATGGAACAATCAACATGGTCTGCATTAGATCCTGCAGCACTTTACCTCCATGGGGACCTATGCACAGGTCCTATTCGGTGTTTCAGGTCAGGATTTAAGCTTCAGTTTAGTGGCCTTGTGGCTCAATGGGCAGAACACCAGGCTGTGATGCAGAAGTCTCCTAGTTCTAATCCCAACCCAGTCAGGTGTGCCTTAAGCAAGACATTCAAATGCTAGCTCCCTGGGCAACTCATGTGGCTGCCCCCTGCTTCCTCCAGGGGATGAGTTAAATGTAGAGAAGTAATTTCCTTCTGGGATTCGTAAAGTACTATTTAAAAAAAAAAAAATTCAGCACTTCCTCCACTCCAAACTGACCCACACCTGTCAGTGGATCACCAGCTTTCTGACAGACAGGAGGCAGTAGGTAAGGCTGGGGAAAATCACATCCAGCACCCAGTCAAGTCAGCACAGGTGCCCCCAGGGATGTATGCTCTCCCTGCTGCTCTACACCAATGACTGGACCTCACGGGACCCCTCTGTTAAAATTCCTGAAGTTTGCAGTCGAGATGGTGACGAGTGTGCATACAGACAGGAGGTTGAATGGCTGGCCCTGTGGTGCCGCTGCAGCAACCTGAAGTTGAACGTACTTAAAACAGAGGAGTTGACAGTGGACTTCAGGAGGATCCCCCCCAGCCTACCGCCCTACTTCATACTCAACTGTACTGTATTGGCAATAGAGACCTTCAAGTTCCTGCACTCCACTATCTCCCAGAACTTGAAGTGGACATCCAACATCAAATCCATCATCAGCAAAGCACAACAAAGGGCGTACTTCCTGCATTGGCTCGGAAAATTCAATGTACCCCAGGATCTGCTGGTACAGTTCTGCAGTCGGCTGTCTGCACTTCCATCACTGTTTGGCTTGGTTCAGCTACCAAGCAGTATAGGACTAAATTCCAAAAGACAGTCAGGACTGCAAAAAGAATTACTGATATCAGCCTGCCCTCAGTGGAGGACTTGTACACCTCGTGGGTCAAGAGGAGAGCAGAGAAGATTTCTGCAGTTCCCTGGTCACAAACAGTTTGAACACGTCCACTCTGGGCAGGCCTTCAGGACACTGTATGCCAAAAAAGTCAGGCGCCCTATGTGTTCTAGGATGGGCTCCAGGCTTCCCCGTGACCCTTAACAGGAGTAAGCCGTATAGAAGATGGCTGACTGACTGACACATCACAAAGCTCTTTCTTACATTGTTTACAAGTATATATAATTATAACTAGGTCATTGTTCTTTAATTTTTACTTAAAAAGCACACTAAGCGCCACTGAACCAGAGTCAAATTCCTTGTATGTTCAACATACTTGGCAATAAAAATGATTCTGATTCTGAAATATCATTAAAGTATAAATATGTGTAGACAGGTGACATGGGTGAGAGATGTGGGTGCTCTTTTGAAGAGCAGCTTTACCTAATTCTCACCCCAACGTCTGCTCTGTCACAGTTTCACTAGTCTACTATTGTTTTTTATAACTAATTACAGGTGAAAAAGTACTTTATTATTATTATTATTTTACCTTAATGTAAGGCAACAAACTACCTCACAGGAAATACAATCCTGCGTATTTGATTATAAATCGTGACATGTGTAAACAGTTCTGTTACTTTTAGAGTACATGGATGTTGCACCAAAATTTCCACATAAAGATCAATTATGTCAGGACTAATCATTAGTAGTAATATGGTACATGCTTCTGCAGTGGAATTTATGTTTTATTTTTCATTTTCTACTGTGGTCCATGTTCTCCAAACTGGGACAGTATTTTCTTTTCTTCTAAAACTTGGGCTTGGAATTTAGACACAAAGTCATAATCGTATATGTTTTTTTTCCTGCTTGTTTTCTTTTTATCTGTTCGGAAACAAAATTTAACGAGTCTTAATTGGTAATAGACGGGTAGATTTTCATTTTTCTCAGGCACTCCGATAATTACAGTGACAATTAGCACCGTTTCGGGTAGAATATCGAGGCGCGGCGCATTTCTTAAGGCTGTTATGATCTGTGACCAGCTAACAGCTTGAAAGGTCGTTAGTCAAGCATAAAAGACGGCGTTGCCGGGCTGATACACTCTCGGAGTCTGTATCTCACAACATCGCGGCTAATTGACCCCCTCTGTCACACTGCTCTTAATAAGCATGTAAACAGCGTGAAACTCATTAGATTCTTTTTTTTTCTAACTGGCAAAGATTAATTTCAGTACCTTGCCGTGACTCGAATGTTGAGCTGAGGGTGAGTTTCTGTGATGGTGAGACACGTTGTCGGGTGGAACACGGACGGGGGTCCGCAGTTTCGCCGTTTGACACCCTCCTTTTGTTTACCACTCTGCAGCAGTGCACCTGTTCGGCCTGACGTGGCACCTGAAGCCCGTGGATGGGCAGCTCTACGAGAACGGCCTCAGCCAGCTGGAGAAGGACACCGAGACACTGGATGCCACCTTCTCGCCGGTGGACAAGTCTGGGCCTGACCAGGCTAACAAGGGAGGCAAAGGAGGTGAGGAGTGATGAAGCAGGACATTCAAAGAGCCTGTGTGTGTGTGTGTGTGTGTGTGTGTGTGTGTGTGTGTGTGTGTGTGTGTGTGTGCTTGTGTGTTCATCCTCATGCCTGATTTCACACACCCATCTGTTACTGCTTCACATACACTTAGGAAGCAGCGTGGGTCATACAGGGTAAAAGAAGTGTCTGCACTAATTTAATTAAGTCTCGCCAGTAATTTGAGCCTAGTAGGACCCACAAATTTAACATGAGCAGGCTGTAGCTACCGCGGCTGCATTCGCTCTTCTTTACTGTCTTTTTTTATTTTTTCCTGCTGTCAGAATCATCCCACAACACAAGCTGTCATACATTAAGCACAGTTATTGTGTCCTTATTGTGTGACTGCGTCCAAGCTGATGCAGACCTGCTGGACTGGAGTAATGAACAGGTTGGGCTCTAGTTATGGAGCACCTGTGTGACCTCCACTACCGAGAGCCTAATAAAGATGTCATTTTTTTCTGATTTAACGCTGATGAAAAATTACTGTTATAGAGTGGGGAATGTATATTGTGTTAACTGTAATCATTCCGGTAATAAGTTATAAAAAAGTAATAACTCTAGGAGGTGATGAAATAGGCACTGGGCTGTTTTCCGTGGTTCCATTACATTTCTTAAACCAGAGACAACCGAATACAGAGCTTGCAGGGAGAGTAACGGTATAACTTGCACGGGAGTGACGGATATGATCATGCTGTGAGGTTTCGTCACCCCATGACGACACAGTCACTGGAGATACTCAGTGACATGCTTCTTTGACCCTTCTTTCAATCAGCCATTAAGATTTTTTTTTCTTTTCGTTTTTAATTAGCAGCACATAAATTGAAGTTCGCTCTCTCTATCCGATTGTCCACGGTCACCAACCTTAGGATATAATGAATCACAATTACAAGAATGAGTCAAAAGCGCTCATGGACATAAGACTCTTTTCATCATAAAATAACGAGAGGATCTTCAGCGTAAATAATTAATAGGAAAATGTGCGCCATTCGTTTAACAACCAGTATAATCTGTACGGACAGTGCTGATGTATCTAAAATATATTAACTATAAACTTTGTACCAGAACATTTCAGTCTCAGTTACAGAATTATTAATATATGGTTTTATTATTTTTATTTCTATACAGAAATAGAAAATTAAATCCTAAATATTATCCGTTAGAATTTAGAAATTATTAGCCATATAATGTTTTATTAGCTATATAACCTTCTGAGCAAGATATCTTGATCATAAGGCAACTGTAATGATTACTCAGATTAGTTGATTGACTACAGTTGTGTTGTTTACAAAACTGCTTCTGTAAGAGATGCCACAAATGTTAAGCAATTGAAATATCACTGTGAATTTCCAAACACAGAAGTGAAAGGGACAGAAATGACAGAGCGCAGAGCCTTCCAAACATTTTACTGTGGCAGCGCACACCTCTTTGTGAGTACAGTAAAAAAAAAAAATAAATAAATAATAAAAAATTCGATAGTTGTATAAAGGCCGCCGCTTCAGATCAGACATTTTTGGGCCGGAGAAACATGGAGGCGGCCGGAGTGGAGTAGAGCAGCTTTTTAAAGAGGACGTCGATATTTGACAGTGTCCCGCCGATCGACTGTGCTCTGCTCCATCACTTGTATCGATCTCGTCGCGTTGTGATAAAACCTCGGGATCTCTGTGCTGCAAACTGCTCCCTCTGACAGTTATTAAAGCGACAGGATGTCAGCTGTCCTCCGTGACAGGCCGCACACACTGTGAAGATAACATAAACCTGGGCAGGCTATATTAGAACGCCTTTAAACCTTTCATCTTAAAATATGCAGAAGCGTGTCCAAAACATCGCAACGCAAAATCCCTGCTCGGGACCAAGGCTTTTACAGAGAAGCAGAGGCGGGTTATCAGTTCTGAATTTCTTCATAGCTGTGTGACCACGTTCTAGCACTGGATCTTGAAAATGATGTTCGTGGGGTTAAAGATTATGTATAAATAGACAGGTGTTTCAGCTCATAGGAATTAGCTGCCTCCTGACTTTAACTGACATTAATTTTGCAATGAAATGGGAAGAATGGCTACAGTCTTATTAGGTACCTGCTCAAAACCTTTTAATTGAATCCCCTTAATTATAATGACCTGTTCGTCTGATGATATTTTTATTCCTCCTTGGGCAACTTTTCTGGGAAATCATTAAAGTTATTCTGGCCTGCCTCCCATTTGAAGGAGGCCTGCTTTTTCCTGTTGGCTGTAAATTCATCAGACTTGGCATTAAAATGCAGCCTTGTTTGATAACATAATGAACTGTGAGGTGTAATGGCCATAATGGGAAAGACGTTTTAGGTTCTCAAGAAAGAGATTACAGGTGTGATTTTTTTTTCTATTTGTATAACCTCTAGGCTGTGAACATTAATCAAGATGCAAGTCAGAATTCTGGTAACTGCGTGTTGTCCCCCACCCCCACCCCCTGCGTTTTTTTGTTTAACACACTTTAATCGTACCGGGAAGGCGGCCTGTGGGACGAGATGACAAGCATTTAAAGCCGGGCTAAGTTTATTGGCTTTGACACCTTTGGTAAAATGTAGTTACCAGGCCTCGGAGACCAGGGTGTCGTGTCAGAAAATTTAATCCGTTTTGTTCAGGGATCATTTGGATCGAATTTCTATCCATAGTTAAGATAATCAGAGGAGTCCTGAGGATGAAAACATATGTATGTGTATCACCCTCACTAGGTTAACGTAGGTCATGATTATCTGAGCAAAGAGTCGATTAAACAGGTTTGTAACACAGTCCTTTGCACCATGGAATAGCACAAAGTTCCAACTACGAATGGAATGTTTTGGTTAATTGGCAGTGTGAAATGTAAAAAAGGGTCTTAAGGGTTTTACTTTTGTATTTTAATGTTTTACCTCTCTAATAATTGCAAAAAAAAAATTAAAAAATTTTTGAAAAAAATTGTTAAAATTATCAGCCTTTGTTTATAAATATGTATTTCAATGTGACATGGTTTTCTGTCATGTGTTGTTCACTGATTTACTTATGTGTAGGTTTAGTGTAGAAAAATGGTGGGGAGTTTTGATTGAAGGGTTTTCTTCCGCAATTGCTTTAATTTTATCGGAACTTGTCAGTCATCAGAAGTCTTTTGCAGTAATGTTTTTTTTTTGCTTAAACTGCTGTTGTCAGAGCATCTTTCTGCAGCAGAGAAGCGTACATGTGCATACAATAAATTCCATTGCAGAAGCATACATGCATCTTAAATGTCATGTGTTTCAGATAAGGGGATGTTTCAGAAGGGCAAAGCAATAGACAGAGGGGAGGTGGACATCGGAACCCAGGTGATGCAAACCATTCCCCCTGGACTATTCTGGCGGTTCCACCTCACCATCCACCACCCGACCTACATCAAGTTCAACATTTCCCTCGCGCGGGACGCCCTACTGGGTATCTACGGAAGGAGGAACATCCCCCCCACCCACACTCAGGTACGCTCTTCACAACCACCCTGCTCTAAATTGCATTTTACTTTCGCCAAGTAAGTCATATTCAGCTAGATGGTTATGGGATTGGTCATTAATTCAAAAGGCTGGCTGAACAGCATTTCTACAAGCACCGTCCTCTCGCTTGCTACGTGTGGTTCTGCTCTGCGAGACGGCGTATTTGGCTTGCACGTCGAGAACTACCGTGGTGGTTAGGTGCCATTAAAAGGCTCTTAAGTATGCCTTTCCTTGTGAATTTTAATTGTGGGAGATCTGCTGTTTTATTGGTCAGCCCGATATTTCCCTCAGCTCCTTCTGTGCTCTCGTTAGGAGAGCAGGCGGGTTACAGTGGTGTCACACTGATAATCTGATGTACAGTCCCAAGGCTGGCATCTCACACCGCTGGAATGAGTCCTGTTACATTCTGCCTCTAGGCTTCGAGTCACAGGCAACAGATAGGCAGGCTCAAGGGGTTTTTATATTAGTTTAGCTACTTTGGACTTCCCTTACTCAATTTCCTAATCTGTTTCTAAATTCTTTTCTGAGCTGCGATTGAACGTACTCATTGTGGAGCGTCCGGGGGAGAACGACAATGCCTCTCCCTCTGTAATCAAGCCGGCCAGGGTCAGTATAGTGGGTGACATCGGCTAATCGCCAGCTCTGATTCCTCCGGAGGATACCTCCCCCTCGCGTGCCTGCACACACGCGCACAGAGACGCACAGACAGACATATGCTGCCCCTGACCAGGTCTTGTTCGACATGACAACTGCTGATAGAGTTTCTGACAGGTCATCAGGCTGGGGTCACAGCACCTCCCCCCACTGGAAAATCATCTGTCATACACCATGGGCTCCTCAAATTTCTGCAGACCCCTGTGCCCTCACATCGCTAAGCCTAATTGGATATTACTCTCATTAACTGGAGTCCATCCCCTGGGTAGCCTGAAGATTTTGCTTCCGATTTTGAAGAGATTTTTGTTATTATTTCTTTTGTTGTCCTGGCGATGAGAGCACAGGCAGAGAAACACGTGTTTTAGAAAATATGTCCAAATAGGCAGGGAGCGAAACACATGATCAGGTGTTTGGCATCTGAAGGGGTACAGTGCAAACAGAAGAATGACGGTTCTTGCTCTTTTAGCCTCATGGATAATTTTATCCCCATTGTTTGGTGCTTTTGAGTTTTCAGACTGTCACTCTCCGTCCAGCAGCCATTGACGTTCTTGTCCCCGCATGTGACCATCATATGCCACACGGTCATTGTGCCCCGCGGACTCAAGCCCGCTCTTTTCTCGAGAACGGGGCCTGGCGGTCGCTTCCTGTGACAGGCTGAATTAAAAGCAGGCTCACCTACGCACCTCATCCTGGAAAGAGTGCTTGGCTGAGCGGTGTGCTAACAAACGTGTCTGAGTCACCACGGCGCTTCATAAGCCCTGGGCTGTGCTGGGATGGCACAGCTTAAATCATTAGCATTTCCTTAATTTCACAGGTGGTGTGAGGGGTGGGGGGGGGGCTTTGTGGCCTGGGGGAACAGAAATCTAAGCAAGTTAAATCCAAATTC
>JABJVR010000002.1:146389-160033 GCA_025773905.1 Chitala chitala | reverse complement strand
CCCCCCCCCCCCCCCCCCCCCCCCCCCCCCCCCCCCCCCCCCCCCCCCCCCCCCCCCCCCCCCCCCCCCGCGGCCGGGGGGTACAGAAATCTAAGCAAGTTAAAAGCAAATTCAGAAGCAATCCTGTCCTTCTCATCTTTTTTTGACAGGCAAGCAAAGAAGCAGATCTGTCTCTTCACTGCAAACAGCCTGCATCTCCTATGTCACTTCCAGTCTCTAACACAGCCCACATAAAAAAGCTCAATTATTTATTGTAGTCATTGCTGGACTTAGTAATTCAATTCATTTTCAGAGAGGTCTAGCTGTGTTTTCTATGAATATACAGTTTGTGAAGACTTGTATGCATGTAACTAAAACACTGCTTTTTGTGTATTTCTCATTGTGTATTTATATGTGTGTTTATGTGGAGATCTATTTGCGTGTATTTAAGCAAAATATCACAAACGAACAGTAACCCGTCGTTAGTTATATTGGCTGTGGCTTTAGCAGCGTCCGTCACGCCGCTCACGGCTCATTCACTGTGCTACACAGTTCGACTTTGTGAAACTACTGGACGGCAAACAGTTAATCAAGCAGGAGGTGAAGGGGTCAGATGACTCCAGCGGTGTGTCCAGGAACCTCCTCCTCGCTGCTGTTCAGGAGACCGGGTTCATCGAGTACATGGACCCAGGCACCTGGTACCTGGCCTTTTACAATGACGGCAAGAAAATGGAGCAAGTGTTTGTCCTTAGCTCGATTATAGGTAAGTGCTGTTTAAGTATCTCTCGAGCAGTCAAATAGGAGGCAAGGACACAATGGCGTTCTTCTATTTCACTCCTAAAGAGTAACGTACAGTCATACATGTCGTGAGATCACAGTGAAACTGCTGGTTAGCGCAAAAACAAGTCCCTACCCAGAAATAAACAAAACCGCTACAAACACACTGGATTGTGAGCCTTGTACGTTGGAAAGCAAATGTTCCTGGTTTATCCGCCATGTACAGAGGCTTGTTTAATTCAGCGCTTGTTGGTTTTTGTCTTGCTTCCCAGCATGCCGAGGGGACTACTTTTGATGTATTATTGAACTGATTTCGCTTCTGTGCCATTTCAGTAAAGCGCCGTTTCCATGAAAACACATTGCATTAGTCTAAAGACGTGCTTGCCACACCGCAACTGGGAATTCAGAGGCACGAGCTCAGAGGTGCAGATTTTTTTTATTTATTTATTTTTTTGAGATCAACAGAGGAAGGATCAGAATGGTAAGCAGCAACGGGGAAAACTTTGTTCAGTTCCTCCTCGGAGCAGTTCATTTAACGTCAACGGCCCCTTTTTTTTCCCATATAACATGTTCTAGATCCACAAGACAGTTGTGCTGGCGTTCAGACTGAAGGGGAACAAGCTCACAGTTTTCGTTACGTCACGTGCTGCCCAATTAAAGCTTCCTGATTGAGTTGACAGGTCCCTTTATACAAAATTCTGCTGTGAGTTTCGAAGAGCTGAAATGAACATTTTTCAGCCTTAATTGACTGCCCTTTGGTCAGTCATCTCTAAACATGTGCTTCGAAAGAACAAGGATTTGCTGAAGTGCAGCCCAAGTTTCCCTCAACAAGTTTCCTCAACCTGTTTTATCTTGTTCTGCTGTACATACTACTAGACGAGTTTGGAAACTAATGTATTCATAATACCAAGTCCCCACAGGCAAAGACTGAAGTTTTGTTAAAGATACTCTTCCCATCTTCCTTTCTCTTCTTTGAACCA
Organism: Chitala chitala; assembly: GCA_025773905.1. Taxonomy (NCBI): domain Eukaryota; kingdom Metazoa; phylum Chordata; class Actinopteri; order Osteoglossiformes; family Notopteridae; genus Chitala; species Chitala chitala. The sequence goes on along the minus strand of JABJVR010000002.1, from coordinate 158,297 downwards.
TAAAATCAGCTCTACCATTTTCTCATACTTTTTTCATCAGGTGACAAGTGGGGTTTACAGGAGATGTGCTTTGAAATTCATATGAAATTAATTTTCCAACACGCTATTTGCATTTTCGCCAATTACCAGTTTCGAGGTGTTTTACATTTAGATGTAATTATGCCTGTTCACTGAAGCTTACTGAAGCTGGAATGACTTCCCTCCTTAAGTCACCTAATGGGCGGGGGGGGGGATGACAGCAGGACAATGGGCAGTTCCTGGCTCACTATGGACAAATATGTGCTTACCGATAACAGCTGTCTTCAAGTCCTTGACAGCAGTTTGAGAAGTCGGCCTGCTAGCTGTCCGCGGCGTGCCCATGTCAGCGTGTGATGCCGTTTCGTTTTGCGCAGAGGCCATGGGCGGGTGCTCCACGGACTGCAGCGGGAACGGGGAGTGTGTTGCAGGCCACTGTCATTGCTTCTCCGGCTTCCTGGGGCCTGACTGTGCGAAAGGTGAGCTTGGAGGTAGTGTTTCATCCTCACCCCTAACACTCCCCCCCCGCCCCTACCCCTGGCATCAGGAGAATTAGTGTACCGCAAGCTTAAGAGGCGCCCGTGAGCCGCAAGCAGACAAAAAGCCCGGGAATCCTCGGCGAAACTGTATACGGGCGCCCGCTCGCACGCGGCATGCGTACTTGCTTAAACCTGATACGGCTCGGCTGACTGGCGTGGCGCGGCGTGGAGCATCACCTCCAGGAGGGTATCGACCGACAGCGACATGCTTTCAGGGGTTCAGACAGCTGTCTTTGGCTGCTGCGGAGCGCACAAAGGTGAGGCGTCGCCATTGCGGGCAGATCCGACAGCCGTGGGGGAGGATACGCCGCTCTGCTGCCATTCGGGCCCTGGATGTGAGATGCGAGGCGACAGGGACCCGCGCTTTGGGCCCACGTTCGTTAAATATTAACGTAGCAGAGCTTTCGGGCAGATAGCTCCTCTGTCGCAGCAAGACAGCCCGATCATCTTAATTTACATACGTGGCGTGATGACTAAATATGAGTGAATCGTGTGGTTGAAAAGAACGTAAGAGACATACGTGCTCCATAAACAGCGTTAGTCCTTGATGTCTCTCTCCAGCTCACGGTGGCTCAAAACATTTGGATTTACACTCTTAGTAGCATCTTACAGCAGGCTGTCGTTTTAATTCTGTTGTTAACAATTACGAACCTTATGGTTATCAATGTCTGCCTTGATTAACGAGGTGATTGGTAAAATGAAGCAGGCCTAATGAAGTGCACGGGTCATAATACTATGGCTCTTTCAACAGTTAGTGTTTATTTTTACGCTGTCACACAATTTCAATGAAATTATCGGATTACATTTGTGTTTTGCAAATTTCATTTGAAATGGAACATTTCATGAGAATAACTTGTGAAAATTAAGAAGGAAACCTGTGTTGGTCCTTTAATAGCATCAGTCATGACTAATACATGAACACAACAGAAAAAGATGATTACATGTTCAGTGGTGGGTTTGGTTTATTTTCCTGATGTGAGATTCATCTTAAAATGGGACGCTATCAAGCTTTCTACTAACGCAAATCAAAAAAAAAAGAAAGTTTAGATATTTGACATTATAAATTATTATGATGAAATTGATTTTAAGATATCTGGAATTTTGTTAAGGATATCCACTAAAGACATGAATTAATCATTTGAGAACTGTGAGACTGGGAATTGCTATTTAAATACAATTTTAAATAATTTAAAGATGCTTCAGAATAATTTCTGACTGTCTAATATGGACATATGGATTCTAATAAATATTTTAGTATAAAAATCATAAAATTGCTTCTTGTCATTTTAAATGTTTCTGTGAATTATTGATAAATATGGCAAAACATTTTAAGATACCTGTAAATGATCTGAATATATTTTAAAAATTATTTGTAATAGCTGTACATTGTATAAGTCAAATTTAGAAGCACTATAAAATATTTCTGCTATGCATTGTGTATGAGGCGATATGAGGTTATTTTCATGTCTTCATAACACCACAATTTATCCCACTTACACACAGTAACTTTCCCAACGCTTTCAAAGGTAATGCCATAAATACTTTTTGTTTAACAATTAACAACATATTTATCGTGTAAACAGGAAAAAAAGACCTAAACTGTGGCTGCGTTTGTCAGCTTTTAGTCAAATACTGTACACTAAAGTACATTTAGTTTAACAATGCAAAAACACTGCCTACTACAGTACTATCGGTTTAATAATTGCGGCTGGGGCAGCGCTTGGGGTCGTCTGTTTTTTCATAAACACGGTGTGCTTTGTCTGAACTGTTGGTTTCTTTTTCTCCTCGTAAGTCACGATACGAACGAAATGCATCATGTGCCATCCGTTCAATCCTTGCAAATCTTTCAATGCTTGGGTCCTTCAAAATGTACAAGAAGTTTATTCTAACTCGCTTTAAACGAACACAGAGGAAGTGCGCTGTACCGAGTCTGAGCTCACACTGAGCTTTGCGTGCAGAGCTGCTAGGGCTGCCGGGAGCTGGGCGAAACTGGCGTACGCTCGTACGCCCAGCTGGGCAGCGCTCACCAGACATACTGGTCACAGTCTTAGTCATAAAGCTGATCAGTCGTAAGTCGCATAGGTCGTAAGTCAATGACAACCTGTATTTGGAGCGTTCTCCCTTTGCCTTTAAAACAGCATCGGTTCTCCTAAGTACAGATTTGCAAGTGCCACACAGTCCAGTGTATGATTAAATAATTATACCAAACAGGTGCTAATGATAAACAGTGTAACATGTAGGTTGAAATACAATCATTAACTGAAACAGAAACAGCTGTGTAGGAGGAGTGAGACTGTGAGGAACAGCCACGCTCAGCTAACAAGTTGAAGACAGCTTACACGATGGCCGAAAAACACAATAAGACACGTGGTGGTCTTACTGCATCAGCAAGGTCTGTCAGAAGGAGACGTTTCATGGCAGGCAGGTGCTTCCAGATGTGCTATCCAAGCTCCTCTATAGAAACACAAAGAAACTGGCAACACTGAGGATCGATAACGCAGTGGTCGGCCAAGGAAAGCAGTGGATGAAAGACACGTCATGCTGACTTTCCTTTGCAGTCGGAAGGTTTCCAGTGGCGTCGTCAAGTCAGATTTGGCAGAAGCCGGTGGAAATCTGGTACACCCATGTACAGTCTGGAGAAGTGTGGTCAGAAGTTGCCTACATGGAAGTCTTGGAGCCAAAATGCCATAGCTGTGATGTGGAAACAATGCCAGGCAATTTGGCGATGCATGAAAAAAAAGAACTGGGGTGCGTAAATGTGGCAGCAGGCGCTTTGGACTGATGAGTCAAAGTTACAACTAAGTCTGTAACAGGAGGTAGTTTGCTGAAGAATTGGAGAGTGGTGCTGAGTGTCTGTAGGCAGTGCTGAAGGGTGCTGGAGCCTCATTACAGGTCTAGGGCTGCATTTCTGCCATTTATTTATTTTCAAATGTTTTCTGGTCAATATAGGAAAAATGTCTTTGCTTAAAAAAATCTGAACTCTTTGAAATTTCATATTGACTTATAAATTTAAAAAAGATGCTTAATGTCATCTGAAATTCATCTATTAACAATAATCAACAGTCTCAACACAAACCATTTATTCACTTATTTCTCTTTTTGAACCCATTGTTTTAATCATAATCTTAATGTGAGCCCTTGTATCTTACAATGGCCAGAACATCCTTTAGTAAGAATAACCTCCACCAAACATTTTCTTTGTTGCTGATCAGAATTTTAGACCATTCTTCCCTGGATATAATAATTCTGCTGTTTATCGGTATTTCAATCGGATGAGAAGTTGCTTCGACCTGATCATCCCAAATTACAGTTTTACTTTTTTAATAAACCATCTTGTTGTTGATTCATCATCCACTTTCATGATATACTTCAAATATAGCAGGTCCTTGATACTTCTGCTGGTCTTCTGTTAGCCTTGCTTTCCTTCATTGTCTTCATTTTTATAAGGCATGTTTTTGGTGTGATCTTTGCAGGATGGTTCTAAGGAGAGAATCTACAGTAATAAATTTCCTCCATTTGTAGACAGTTTCTTATTGTTATGACCTGATGAACATTATGGTCTTTAGAAATGGCTTTGGAGCCTTCGTGTCCTTTCTGACTCCTGCTTTGGACCACAGTTACCATGAACACATACTTCTGGAAAAGAGTAAACAGTCAGTTTTCCTACAGGACAGGGCTCTCCTACCACCCACACTACCAATCTCATGTCATTGATCGGGAGTCGTGACTCTAATTAGCTTTAGGAGAAGTCATTAGTCCATAGGTTCACATACATTTTTCATCCTACACCGTGAAGGATTAAAAAATGTGTTCAGTAGAGAAAATAAAAAGGTACACATTGTGGTATTAGTTTCAGTATTGTTTGTTAGTTTGTCTACTCTTGTGACTTAATGAACATCAAACCAGATTTTATAAGCAGTTATTGTATATACCCTATCAATTGCAGAGGATTCACATACATAATCTCACCACTGTATATTATTGCTAATGTAAATACATTTTTTAAGTTCAGAGAAAAACTAAAATGGATTGTTGCCAGTGAGCATCCTGTAAAACAGCTTTGGAAAGTTTTATCCTATTTGTGCATAAATAATTATTGATGAATTTCACAGACAGCCCTGTGGCTCACTGTTGCCTCACATGTCCAGGGTCATGGGTTCAAACGTGGCTCATGAGATGTGGGTGTGGAGCTGCATGTGCTTGAGGTTCCTCTGGGTTCTCTGTTTTTTCACCCACAGTCCAAAGACATGCTGATCAGGTGACCTGATGAATCTTAATGCCCTTTGTGTGTGCATGCATGTGTGTGTGTGTGTGTGTGTGTGTGTGTGTCTGAATTTCTCTGTCTGCACCCAAGGATCCAGGCCTAGAAGCCTCCCCAAAACTTGCGGGCTGTACCAGTGTTTGAGCTGGGACAGGCTCCAGGCCACTCATGACCCTGCATCATCTAAGATAAGCACTTGGATAATGGAAGGAAATGGGCAGATGAACTTTTACTTTTATTCACTCAAGCTTTTGGTACCTAGCACGACAGGTTTTTTTCCCCATAACTCTTAAATGTTATGTCTACTTATGTGTTGTTTTGTGTTGTATTACTGCTTTTATTCTTTGTTCTGCACCGAGGTTCAACTCTATAGTTGTTAGTTAGGTGCTATAAAAATTTAAGTTGATTCGATTCGATTTATTGTGTATAACGTAAATGTGTGTAGTGCTTAAGATACTGCACACCTAGACAGCCAAGCTGAGGGTTTAGGGTAGTTTTCAACATGGTTTGATTAGTTACTATTTCAAGCTAATTTGAAATGAAGGTTGTCCATTCCTAGTCACAGTTAACACCTCTGGTATATATTACTTAAGTCTGTGCCTGTCAAAAAAATAGTTTGATCAATAAGAGTTGAGAATTCAACAATGCCACTGGGCATATAGTACATGTACAAGTGTTGGAAAAGACATTTTTAAATGAGCAAATATATCTATACACATTTAAGGTACCTGTAAATGACAATTTGCTTTGTCACATGGTCTTATTGTGGTAAATGTGGCCTTTCCAGTCATACATATCTTATTACTTGTTAACGTTCTTAAGGTAGAACTTACAGCTGTTGTGGTATCACTCGTTGAGGAATATGTCAGTTCAGATAATCTGTGTGTGTTTATTGCCAGAAGCAATTATATAGTCAGTAAGCTCTATAAAAACAGCATTCTGGGACGGAATGATCAGTCAATATCAGCTACATGCCTGTGATCTTCACTGAGTGCTTCACACAACCTTGTGTAAATTGGGTTGTTTTTGTTTGTTCTACATGATGGAAGTGCAGGCCTGTTAATATTGTTTGTCATTTTTTATTTATTTATTAAGCTTTAAAATAGTGTGTGACCCATTTATGTATTCCCAGTATGTGACTAATAATGCCACACAGGCAGGTGGGCGATCGAATGTATCTCACAGTTTCTTTGAAAACGATGACTTAATACACGGCACATTTCTAAGAAAAATTAATGAGTGTTCTGTTTGTCCTCTCCCTGCGATTACTGCACTTCACAGATAATATTATAAAAGCATTTGGATCATTTCACTCGAGCGCAGCCATTTCGTTGTTGTTTTATTGTGTATATTTTTGTTGTAATAGTCGCCTTTATTTCCTTATATTAAATTTCCACATCGGAGCCTGACAGATGTCCGCTGTTGTTAATTGCGTAGTCACAGGACACAAGAACATACGGAGAAGTGATGTGAACACCGCGGTGTGGGTTTTATTGAACACAAGCGCGGTTCTTATTTCCAGGAGTAACGGGGGGGAAACGTACAATCCGTAACAGAGAGATCTTCCTATCTTGCAGCTGAATATACTTTGCGAATAAAAGCGTTTTTTATTACCATCTTTTGTAAGTTCTCGTCAGCGGTTGAATGCCTCCCGGGTATTGCGACGAGCTGAGATGAATACGAGGGGCAAGGCGCATTAGTCCCGCCTGTGTCCGCATCGCTTTCTCTGCTTCGGCCCTTTCTCTCGTCGCTCCAGCCTCCTCCTTTCATTTCACCCCTCCTCTAGGTCCGCGTTTCTCTCTCTCTCTCTCTCTCTCTGCCTTCCTCCCTCTGCCTCGATCGGGGGCTGGCGAATTACTGTAGCCAGTGTAATGTTCCTGTTGCTGCGGCTCTTCCCATCGTGTTATTGACACTAATAGACACCCGTGGATACAAGTGCAGCGGCCACAGGCCGCGCTCTCCAGCTCCCCGCATTAGTGCTCTGCTAAAATATTCTCCCTCTCAGGGTTGGCGAGGGCCTTAGCGCTGCCACATCTTAGCCCAGGCACCTCCTTTGTACCGTCTGTGTAGCACACTGTAGTGTCGCTTTATATTCCACTTGTATTAAGTTGCTTTCATTTTGTTTTTTTGTTTATTAATTTCTCAATTTGCAAACCTTAGATTTAATTGAAAAATTTGAAATGTGATACATAAGGATGTGTCGAGTCTGTGCGTCTTTATTGAAGTTTTCTTTGTGCATTTTGGATTGAAATAAGACATTTTAACATAAATTTTTTTTTGTTGTAAAATCGATAAGGGAAAAGTCGCAGAGGTAGCAAAAGTAAACAGTTCAGAATGTCACTTGCAGAGTAACTGACATTCCATATAGTTTATGTTTATGTTTTAGGTTGTAGTTATCAATAAATAGGAGTACTGCTATGGATATATAATTTGTAATCTTTCGTAGTTTAAACCTTTAAACTGAAGATGCCATTATAGCATGAACATGAATATGAATTTGTTCACACACACATACATATATATACTCACACTTTTAAATTAATGTGTATTACCTTAAAAAGTATATATATATATATATATATATATATATACTTTTTAATATACACTTTTTAAAGTAATACACCTTTAATGTCATCATAAAATTAATACATACATATCCACTTGGAAACACTTCAAATTTCACTCATTACCATCTTGGTTGCTAGCAGGGTCATTACTTACAAGGTCACCTTTCAGGGCAGAATTAATGATCTTCTTAATGTTTGCTTGAAATAAAACGATACTTGCAGAAATCCAAATTAGCCAAACCAATAAGTTACGGCTCAGTCAGCTCAGGAATATAATTTTAGTGAGCTGAAGGCCTCACATAAGGTGAAAAGTGCTACTTTAGTGAGCTGAGGGCCTCACATAAGGTGAAAAGTGCTATTTTAGTGAGCTGAAGGCCTCACATAAGGTGAAAAGTGCTATTTCTGGCACTCCACATGAAAGCAGTTTTACTCTCCCAAATTTGAGATCGGAACTTGAAGCCCGTCACAGTGAGATGTTCTTAAGACGCGGTGTGTTACTGGCAGATAAAGCAGGTTGTTGGGGAGACAGGTTTGAGCAGGGATCTCCGTGGGCCATGTGGCGGAGCGTTTTCCCTGGTGTCTTAATCGCGCCCCCAGGAGATTAGCCATATGCTTTAGCCGTAGTGGTGTTTCCTTCAGCCTTGCCCCTCGTTTCTGCTTTCACAAATGCCATTTCGCAGACTTTCGTCAGAAAACGTCTACTGGGGTTGGCGGGTCAACGTCCGGTGCCGCAAGGGTCCCTGGTACCTTTAACCCAAGTTTGGTGCAATTACAACCAAGAAACACTCAGGACACCCCATGTGTTACCTTAAATCCAAAATGTTGATTTACAGACAGCTTGAGAACTCTTCACTCAAGGTTATAAAACGGGAGGGGGGTCCTGTTTGCATTTTTCTGCACGCAGTGGGTGACTGACTTGATGGATCCTAGCAGACAAGACTATGAGTGCTTGTTGTTCTGTGTGTGTGTTCCTGCTTTCTCACCAGCTGGACCAGTGGGTTGTCTCGTGGCAACATGAGGCTAGGAAAGCAACCAGTTCCAGGTTCAAATTGCAAAAAAAGGACTCTGGTGTTATTACCCTTCAGTAAAGTACTTCCCGTAGATAGCGTGGGTAAAAATATCCTACTGTATAAATGTGTAAAAGCCATGAAGGTCGCTTTGCCTGGAAGCACCTGCTAGCTGAATAATTTATCGGGGCGATTGACTTTATTTGGTTAATGTAGGGAACGCTCCAGGTAGATCCTTCTCCACACCATTTCAAATGACTTCAGCTTAAAAAGAGCTGTGCATGCAGTTCGGGCCAAGGGCAGAGAAGCGTAGGCAAGCCGAACTGTGCAAGCAGCAGCGCCTGCGGTGGCGGGTCAGAGGTCCAATGAAGTATCCACCGGTCTGAGCCGCCGTGTCTTTGCAGACGCCTGCCCGGTCCTCTGCAGCGGGAATGGTGAGTACGAGAAGGGGCACTGTCTGTGCCACCCGGGCTGGAAGGGTCCAGAGTGTGACGTCCAGGAGGACCAGTGCATCGACCCCACCTGCTCCAACCATGGCAACTGCATCCAGGGCGCGTGTGTGTGCCTGCCTGCATACAAGGGCATCAACTGTGAGCAAGGCAAGTACCTGTAGCTGTCCCCAGATCAGCAGTAAATAGATCCCAAACATCCAAATATATTCTGTAGTGTAAGTCTATGCTCAAATTTAAACTGCTTTAGATGAATAACATGATTTTTTTTTTTTAATAAAAGAAGTTTTGTACTGTAAATCACTGTTTGATGAAGAGTAAGGCCTTTTCCTTTTGTGTTCAGGTTTAGCGTTGTATGTATTTTTATAACAATGACAGTTTTTAGGGGGACTCAAATATTTTAAAATCTTTCGCTCCACGAATCTTCTGCTTCTCAGATAATACATTTTAAAGCTCCCAAAAAAATGGATTGATCATCAATAGTTGATTAATTCAGTGGAGTAATTGCACACTTGTCTGGAATCCATGCATTAGCAACAACCTTGAGCTAAGGAGTCAGAGAATTTGATAATGATGGAGAAGACTGTGGTAATTACAGCGGTGAAATAAAACAGGGTTTGTGAAGCGTGGATTAGTGCAGGGATGTGTTTAAGTGTATCGAAATGATATGCGATTAACTGCCCAGAAACATAGATTGTGTTGTGGCTTGTTAATTTTTGATGAGAGCCTAGTTAAGTCAGGCAGTGTTTTTATACTCCAATGGCTGTGAAGTTTTTTTTTTTTTTAATCGCGGTATGATGATTCTCCGTGTATTTAATGTGTGAGAGTGGTCAATTATGAGTGGGCCTCTGCAGACAGTAGAGCAGCACTAGTAATGTACTCATATTTCATATTGTGTTCATATTTCTTGAGTGGACATTTCCTGAAGTGTGCTGTGACACCCCACTGCCCCTTTCGAGTGATGTCACGCCCACTCTTTTGTCTGTCCCTCCACTGCAGTGGACTGCCTGGACCCCCAGTGCGGGGGCCACGGGGTCTGCGTGAAGGGGGAGTGCTTGTGCTCACCTGGGTGGGGGGGGGCCACTTGCGAAAACCCTATGCCCTCCTGTCAGGAACAGTGCTCAGGGCACGGAACCTACCTGCCCGACGCGGGCTCCTGTGCCTGCGATCCCGGCTGGACCGGCACTGACTGCTACACAGGTGAGCAACACCCCCCACCCCACCCCACCCCACCCCCACCCAGCTAGCAACACCCCCAGTGCAGCATCATCTCACAAGGGCATCGAGCAGACCTGTCAGACGTGACACTAATTAACGCAGATGTTGCAGCGGACATTCCCACGGTTTTTTCGGGAGATGGTTGTCCTCCTTCGGTGTCTCGCGAAAACAAGTGCGCGTGCCCGCGCGCATGCCTACCTGTCCTTCCCGGCGCCTGTGACGAGCGCCGATTGCCCTGCCCCGTTGCCGACGCCTCGCGTGGAGACGCTGTCTCGCAGCTGACCAGCAGCCAGTCATTTCCTGCTCATGCTGAGTGCAAATTAACTTTCTCTTCTTGTCTCGCTTTCCCTCCCGCTCAACGGCGTCGGCGGCTCATGGCTACAGCAACCCCTTAGACTGTCGTGCCTTGTGCTTTTTGGTGATTTTTATTTATTTATTTTATTTTTTTTGTAACTTAATTTTCGGCTTGAAATCTTCAATCTCCCTCACGCATATTGGGAATCATGCTGTTGTTACATGCAAATGAATGTCAAATCCTGCCTTAGGAAGTAACAGCAAGACTTGTTTGCAAATGAGTATAACTCCTCCAGGGAAATTTAGATTGCTTTTCACTAAAATGTATTTAAATAAATTTTCTTACACTGTAGCTCGATGGTTGCTGGATTTCTGATGTACTTAGTTTATCAAAAATATGCGCACTCACTTAGCATGATATATAATTTAAGGCCCCAGACAATTACAGCCAAGGCTGAATGTAGTGAATAAAAATGCTGCTGGTCGCAGTTTGGTTGATTACGTGAGCATCGGCTGGTTTATGTTTTTATCGTTAATTTTGTTAAGCTATGAAGTCGAGTACAAGGAGCTACACATGAATTTTCGGGACTGTACACACCTAGCAGAGGTACTGGGGGAGCAGTCACAGCACAGGGGCACGCCTGTCTTGTCCTTCATGAGGTGTGGATGCTGACGAAGGGGAACTCGACTGCCGTGTGGGTGGTTCGGGTTTTTTTTTCCCTGTGATTTTGTTTTGTTTTCTACCGTCGTTTGTCAGGAAGCGGTGAAGTAGCTGGAGGTCAGCGAACGTGTAGCTGTGACATCCACCAAAGTCGATACAAAAACCTCAGACAATGGTAACAGAGATTTTTTTTTTCCTGCTCTGCCCACGGCACATAATGAGGGATAGTTTTGCACATATCACGTTACCCTCTGTGCTTTTAAACTCTAGGAACCTTTTCTTTGAACCTTGAAGGTCCTAAACTGCCGCTGAGCTTTGATTTGCTTTTTCTTGCTTGCATTCTACAAAGTTAGAGGCCTCGGGTGCCTCACCGACCCCCCTGTTTGCTGGGGACCTGAGCGCTGAACACACACGCAGTGTTAGAAGGCGTGTTAGTGGGAACTCAGCAAAGCCACGCTAAAGTTGCTGAGAAAATTACTGAAAAACAAAACCAACATGATGAAGATTATAATGTAACGCTGCAAACTTGTGAAAAACACCTGTAAAGGACTATGTGCAAGTATAGCAGAGAAAATATATAAAAAGGGTTCTTAATTAGAAATCACAGCATGTTCTTCTGTTGTAGCTGTTGGTAATCTCATTTGATACTATAAGACTTCCTACAAAACAAAATGAATTATATATAGACTTTCCCCATCATTCTATACAAAAATTCATCTTGTTACATCACCAAGACACATATGGTCTGACTGATTTGGCATGTCTTTGTAGGCTCAACACCAGCCGTGACAGTGGTGTCTGTTATTATGCTTAATACAATACTATCCATCCATTATCTTAACCGCTTATTCCTGGTGAGGGTCGCGGGGAAACCTGGAGCCCATCCCAGAGCACATA
>JABJVR010000002.1:90117-105611 GCA_025773905.1 Chitala chitala | reverse complement strand
TAGTTTTAAAATCTTTATATATATATATATATATATATATATATATATATATACACTTGTTATAAACCAAAAAGGCTACTTAAGAATCATAGGAAGAATAAATGTAAATTTTCTTTCTCACATATTATCACTTCTTTATTCAGTTATAATATACAGAATAACAGTTATTGTCTTTGAAAAAAGAGCAATATGTTCCTTTTTTAATGTCGCAGTGCAACTTACATCTTACACACCTGTGCAATGTACCGTGAGGCTTACACCCTCAAATGAACCCACAGTGGAATCCCATTTGGACAGATCTCAGGAGATGGAGACATTTGACAAGTGAAGAGAAACGAGACAGAACTCAACCTGCTCCATGCAGGCTGGGGGGTGGAGTGGGGTGGAACCATTAGCCAGAGGGCCTTTTTCGGGGGGGGGGTATACTGCAGGAGTTGCTAGGAGTCCCTCAGTGGTGACGCTGTGACAGCTCTCTGTGTCAACAATGTCTGGTCATGCAGCAACAATATGTGGGAGAAAAGTGTGTGGTTTGGAGGGGGGGGTTGGGCTCACATAAAGCAGATTCTTTTCCTTCAATAAACTACTGCAGCAAAAGTCATGGGACCCTCCTCCGACTGACAGAAAGTGCAAGTGAAGTTTGTTTATGCAGTGTCCACGCCATAGCTCAGGAGAACATGCATGTGTCAGAGCAAACCACGGGTCTGTGGACAAGCCAAGATATCGTTCCTGAAGAGTGCTGCGTGCCAACTTAACAGGTGAAAGTAAAGCATGACACAGGGCCCTTCCTACTGTAAATTATCAGAACATTATCCATGATTTAACACAGCAGATAGTTAAGGCTAGGGGTGGATTAAAATACTACCTATCCACATCTGTGCCTGTCCCATGATTTTAGTGCACGTACACTCTTTTCAACAAGAAAAAAACAAAAAGTACAGCAATTATCTTAACATAATACAGATATTCCTACTAATATGTTTAAAAAACATAAATCATCCGTTGTCTTGCAAATATATACCAGTTGTTTGTTTTCTTTATTAGTGAGTTTAATACTTCGCACAGAACTCTGCCTTTAAGTTGTCTATCACTTAATTATTTATTACACAGTAATTCCGTTATTTGTTGCATTTGTTTTCTGGATTTAGTCTAATCGTGATTAATACCATAACCTTTTGTGCTACTGACCTCCAACCTGGCCAACTAACTCAATAACATCATAATTGAGCAGTAAAAACAAAAAAAAATTATGAAATCGAGTATATTATTCTTTCAAAACCGATTCTTAATAAAAATTCAAAAACAATAATTTACAAATCAATGTTAACATAAACGTTAAAACAAAAAACTACTGAACACATGATAAGTGTATTTTAGTTGAAGCTGTAAAATACTGAAGTGTTTTTCATGTTGGTTTTATATATTACTATATATTAAAAGTTTCTTGTGTCTTCACTTTTCTCGGTGACCAAAAAGATATATGTATACTTACCATAACAGCAACATATTGTATGTATAACAATGGTCTAATTGACCGAGGGCTTTGTGTATTTCTGTGAGTGCATTTAAACTTGTGATAAGATATTTAAAACGTCGTTTCAATAAATATTTGTTTTTACATAATATCCTTCTCTCTTTTTAACATGGAGTCATTGCAGTTTTTACTGAGGTTACGCCTAACACAAACGCAAAAAACGACTTGGAAAAAATAATATACAATTTTAAACTGATGTTATTTCAAGTTCTTTATATATATGCAATATTAAATACATTTTAAATACATGTGTAAAATATATATATATTTCACTAAAGTAGTCGAATACATCTGCAAACACTGAAATATGAAATACACAATCCGACAGTATTCGAATTCCGGTTGGTCCGTCATAATGTTGTGGTGGGGATGGGGGGTCAACTAGTTCACCCAGTCAGAAAATGTCAGACACTACCGGTCTGGAAATGTATTCTTGTCTATGCTAAGTGCCACAAAGAAGCTCTAGAAAGTGCATCTATGCAGTGCATTTCTTGTCTTAACAAAATGCCCAGGTACGCGAACGCGCCATCCCCCCCTTCACGCTGCCTCCGCGTATTTGTACAGCTGGAACACGTGCGCACGAACAGCTGGAACAAGTGCGCGCGAACAGCTGGAACACGTGCGCGCGAACAGCTGGAACACGTGCGCGCGAACGAGCGCATGTGCAGTAAATACCAGGCGCTCCGTGTCACGCAGCCAACTTACAGCGGCGCATTCTTGCATTTCGCCGGAGGTAACGAATAACGCTGGAGGTGCGCAAACAACGAGGACGGATAAAAGGGGGTAGAAATGTGAACGGTAACAGTTATCCCAGAACGAAGACGGGAATCTGCCATCCCCTCAGTTAACTGCACCTTAAAGCAACATGAAACCAAGAGATATAATGTACATATTTAGACTTTTTTTCATTTTTATCTTTTTTTCTACAAAGAGTAACCTTATGCTGAGAGATTCCGAGGGCAGAATCTACAGTATAGATTGCATTCACAAGGATAGTTCACAGTTTTAAACAGTGGCTGCTTCAATGCAAAAATTAAGGTCATTAAGGTTGCTTTCTTGTATGTTTTCATCCTGGTTAATGCAAGTCTTCTCACTCCAATGTTTCAATAAAACTGCTTCCCTGGAGGAACGACGGTCGTATTTATCACATAAAATCTAAGGCTTACTCGTGACGCTCAGTCTTGCCAAATTTGCATTTCTGCGCTTCCTCATAAACCATCTCTGTCACTAAAACGTGTCTGTCTGTTTCGTGTAGTTTTGCCTAGCTGTGGCTGCGAAGCCCGGCACAGAAGTACCAAGAAGAAACAAGCTTCTGTGGGAGAGAAGCTCAGACTGAAAATGGTATTGTTCCATCTTTCTGCTACATTGCTTCTTACACCTGCAGATCAACAAATACAAATAAATAAAAGATAGTACATTAAAAAGAAAGTTTTTAAATAAAAATATAAACTTTTTTCTCGTTCGAGTAGTAGTTCATTAGGTTTTTTTTCTCCATTCCAGTTCAGAAGACAAAGGATAGTACTTTCTCCAGGCATGCAGGAGTCACCCTTCATTAAATCCAAAGTATTAACTCTCTCTATTCCAATACAGTATTTACACATGTTACAGTGGCTGACTGGTCATTCGTTTGGTGTGAGGAGCAAAGGTGGTAGCGGGACAGAAGTGGAAAAGTTTGGGGCAGAAACGAGAGTTACTTGAATGTGTTGTGGTGGGGTGGAGTTCACAGAGGGATGTCACTCCTGCGTTTTTTTTCCTGCCTGCCCCAGCCTCATTCACCTCCTGTCTCACACGTGGGTCTCGATGAAGGAATGGGTGTGCGTCATGAGAGGCGGGGCCAGTGACGAGAGGTCCGCGGCCCCGCTGTTGCCCGAGCTGAACTCGCAGATGTCCAAGAACAGCTCCTGGTTCCTCTGCTTCCAGTCACGAAACTTCTTGGACGTCAGCTTGGGGTCTTCAAGGACTTGGCAGATGAGAGCGAGTTCTCCCTCTTTGGCCTTAGGGGCGGAGCACATGGGTGTCAGTGCGCACGTTCTCCCAGCTCTGTCCAATCTGAGGCAAACTAAGCACACACACAGCGCGGTGTTCTGGCCTTTCTCACACCTCAACATGCACACCTGCTCACTGCAGCAGCAAATTCACACACTGACAATGGTAATCATTGCCAAACACCAGCCAGAACATACTATGACCAACATGCCTCAATAACATGTCACACTGCTTTAATAACATGAAAGTACAGCTGCGCAGATACATAGCTCAGGCAGGCTAACATAAGGCCCACTGATTGCCAGTGGTCCTGCCGCGTACCTTGAGCGTGCTACGCAAGACGCGGACGCGATGCAGCTTCTCGTTGATGACAGGGTCATCGCAGCGCTTCACAAATGCGCGCCGGAACTCCTGCTTCGTCGAGGGCCGGAGCTCTCCGAGCACCGACAAACCGGCCTGTTCCAAGGAGCGATATAGCTCCCACAACCCATCCAGGACCTCCCCTTCGCAGTTCTCACGCCGGCACTCTGCATTTGGTGAGACAACAAAAGGGGGCGTTCAAGGCACAAAGAGGGGCCAAGCTTAGCAAGCGGGACGACAAGCGTGCCGATCCATGTGACCGTTTCCATCTTATAGACTATATTTGTTGCCAAGGCAATCTAGTTGCCATGAAACTAGCTCACATCCATCTTGTTTCCCTTTCAAGATTAAGTGTTTCAGTCGCACTTTTACACTTTCACATAACGATGCTTTTGTGCCTCAACATATGCTAAGTGGCATTTGCATTAGCATATTCATTAGGTGTGTAGCCAAGTTCACCTTTCTAAGATATACTGTGGATATTATGATACTGTATTTAAATAATAAACCAGGTGCATACAAACAATTCCGTTATCCTTCACCTCTGTATTTTTACAATACCTTAATAAAACTCTATAAAAATGTACACCATGAATACTTTGCAATAAATAAGAAGTACAATACCTTATTAATATTATTATTTGTAGTAGTGGTAGTGCTGTTATGTCTGTAGTTGTGGAATAACCTGCCTTTGCACATCAGACAGGCTCTTACACTCTCTTGTTTTAAAACACTTGTTAAAACTCACTTTTATTCCCTGGCCTTCAACCCAGCATGACACATTGACCTTATTTGTTTTTAGTGTATGGCAGTTATTATTATTTATTTTTTTATAATTCTATTTGCCTTTGGTGTACAGCATTCTGTGTGAGCTGCGGCTGTTTTTAAAGGGCTTTATAGATAAAGTTGTACAGTAATTGTATGTGTAGTCTCACCATCTTTGCCGCCATTGCTGTGCTTGCTGAAAGGCACCTCATCATCCTCGCTCTTCTCCTCCGACGGTCCGGCAGGGCGCAGCCCCCCCCTTGGCCCCCGCATCTCACGGTTCCTGGGCAGGCTCTGGCTACGCTGCTTGTGGGCACGGCGGTGTGCGTACGGCCCGTAATCGTCGGCCCCTGCCAACGGGAAGGGCCCGTCACGGTCCTGGTAGTGCCTCCGCACGGGCAGCGTGGCCTGCCGCCGCCGCTCGGGCGACATATCCAGGCGCCCGCCGTAGCCGATGCCCGCGGCCCCGTACTCGGCCTCAGCGGGCACCGTCTGCAGAAAGTGGAGGCCCGAACTGGTCAGTGGCGTCTCGATGAGGTCCTGCCAGGAGCGCCGCTCCCGGTGCGTGGACCGGCACCCGGATGAATGCGTGCTGCCCGTGGCGTCGGCCCGCGAGTCCTCTGCTGACGACTGGGAGTACGTCGACTCGCTGGAGAAGTGGCGCCCATGCTTGGGCTCCGGAAAGGGGCTGGAGGAGTTCACCTGGGGGTGCAGAGGGGCACGAGTGGACTGGATCATGTTCATGGAGCTCTGAGACCGAGGTAGCGGGTTATGCCCATAAAGCTTATGAGCCTTGGGGTGGGGTGGGGAGGGGTTATTAGGGATGATGGGGGCGTGCAAGGAAAAGTGGTGCCAGGAGATCCATATAAGGAGAGAACGAGAGGAAAAGTAGATGCAAAGGCAAGTGGAACAGTGAAATACTGATCAGATTTTGTATATTTAAACCTAATATTTCTTGAATTGCCCCTAGGGGACAAATTAGTTTTTTGAATTGAATTATTCAGTTGAATTGAATAATATACACACATTCTTTTTCAGATTTTTTTTTTTTTTTGTTCAAATTGTGTAAACAAGGGCTATAATAAATAATTATGAACAATCTTTTTTGCTTAAAATAACCTGAACTACGTTAATGATAATCATTACCCTGTCGTGTTTCATTGCAAAATGTCAATTTTCCAACGCAATATGCAGCATTGCCATAAAAATTGCTTATGTTTCTCCTGGTATTCATCGCCATCTAGTGTTGAGATCTGGGAAGGAAACGCATCCATCAACGAGGCTCACGACAAACTAAGAGGCAAGTTTAGCATTTCTCTTCCAAAGTAAGTTCATGACATTTTATTCACTGAAGCGGTCGGTTCAGTGTTATTTTTTGATAGGGCAGGGAGAATAAAAAAATTAAGTGAGCAGGGAATCCAGAGGGAGTTAGGACAACAAACGCTTATGTGGGAATATGCAAGCATCAGGGCGCTGCATGCACAGGTGTGAGTAAAAAGGAAGGCTCACAGAAGAGGTTCGGTGGTAGGTTTCACACAGTGAGGACGGGCCTTCTTGTTTGAGAGTCATGGAGCCGTCAATGTCATCCTGGTCACTCTCGCTCCAGTAATCTGGAAGGCCAAACGTCCAGACGTGAGGCAAACTGGACTGTTACAGGTGGCAGGAGGTTCAGCCGTCATATCCGTAACGCTGTAAAATCGTCACTACGTGACAAAGCAATAAAGTAAGACCGTGTTGTATATTCCACGTTGTTCCTTACCTTCATCAGGGCGTGGTATTTTATCATCAGGTGTGTAACCTATAGCTGCTAGCCCTAACCGGTTCATCCACCTGCAGAACACATAGAAGACAAAGTTACTTTTAAGATATATAAACTGTTCTGCTCTTTACACTGCAGACACACAAGAGCAGGGTAATATGTCAGGAAGAGGATTGTATACTACTCAGCCACAGTCGATGCACTGCTAGAATCTCACTGGGCATCTATCAGGGTACAAGTCCATGTTACCAACCATTACTGTACCTGTCACTCCAGCAGAAACAAGCACAAACATTTAATGAAAGTGTAACTAGTTACCAGTAGGCGTTCTAACTGAAAAACATGATAACCGTGGTCCTAAACATCATCTCTTTCACTCTGGACATACTTTATCCCTCCACTTCCTGTTTCTCGAAACACAGCACAAACCGATTGGCCACACACGTACATGTCTGTTCTGATCCGTTAGAAGGTCCACTCTGCTGATCTCTATGAGTCATCATAATGAGCAAGGTAAAGATTTCAGCCTTTTCTACTGTTTTTTTAATTGAAAGTGTGGAAGCTGTTAAACGGTGCCAGAGATATAAAACAGAGTAGTCTGTAAACACCCTGAGATGCGTCTGCATGGAAATGTGGCCTACAATGAGGAAATGGGAAAGACACACTGGACTTTTGAAAAAAACTGGTGTTTTCTTTGATCAGCAGACATACTCTCTGCCAGCCCCCTATTCTACCATCTTCATTAGGTGGTTAAAGGTGTGATAAACTCAAACAAAAACTTATTTATTATTTTTAAGATGTTTATGCAAACACAGCATAAAAACAGACTGGTTTATGCAAGAAAAACAATAAATCAACAAAAAAATCTTTGGTTAGTGGAGTAACGTAATTTTATAACATAATAGCCACTTTAGGCCATTTCCTTATATACAGGGAGGTTATAATTAAAGTTTCCCTATTCAGGGCACTCTGTACAAATGAGGACTGGGAAGTATGGGGGGATTTTGGAAGAAGACAGATCAGACAATCATGTCTTTCCGTGTCAACAGGGATGTCAAACACCCTATTTAAAAATCTGGGTCTCCAGAATTAGACAGAGACCCCGACAGTGAGGAACGCAGAGGTCCCGAAACCTAAAATTCCACCGACCTTATCACGGAGTACAGAACATCAAAGGTTTCCAGGGCGATGTTGGGATGTCACTTATCAGTGGATTCATGCTGTGCTAAAGTGACGCTCAGAACAGATGCCCTAGCTGTGCAACTATATTAAGAAGAATACCTACACAATGAGTAACACGCACAGACATTAAAAGGCTTTGAAGAGCACTACTAGTCTGCGCACTTGACAACACTGACTACACCATGATTGTGAAACCGCTGACTTTTCATCTGAAGGAGACGATAATCGTCCCTCTAATAAGCTTCTGCACTCTTTCATGGCTATCTGCATGCACTTTCACTCTAATTCCCAACCATCTGAATGACTGCGGCTTGCCAGTCTTCAGACACTAGATTTACATTCAAAATGCTACGCACGATATCCCTTGGAAGTTTTTCATTTTTATTTTGCCTTTGCCTTTTTTAATTAGGAGCACAGAGTTTCGGTGAAGGCCACTGAAAAAAGTAGAACAGCCTGTAGTCACACAATTGTTAACGCCCATGCTCACATATGGAGGGAGGCTGTGTCAGTGAAGTTATAGATGACTCTATCCCTTCTGCATTCTGTTTTAGGGTGTGCACCTGCTTCCAAAAACAAATGGGATATAACAGGTTCACCTTAGCCATCTTTCACCTCCTGTTTCTATTGCTGGGCTGAATGACAGTCTGAAGAATTTCTTTTTGGGTAAGGAGGCAAAGTCTGCTAAATAAGTCACTCTACTCAGACAGCTCATACTTCGGCTGGAAGCCTGCTATCACAGGTATAGACGCAGGCACAGAGAAGAACCAGAGAATTTCCCAGTGCGACTACTTCGCTGTTCTGGATGACAAATGTGTCGAAAATAGAGAAAGAGAGGTGAGGAGAATAACCCAGATTACAGCTGTTACACTCCGAAATGGGATACTGTGTAGATGGATTTTGTGGTTAAGATTTTGCTGCATTGGATGTGGCAAAATGTCTGTGAAGGAATAACTGACACAGAATGGTCTAACAATGGCATTAAAAACAGCAAGAACATATTCAGTCTGCTCAGTATTGTCCCTGTAACTAAGAAGAAAGAAGAAGGGCAAAATAAATGGAAGTGACAAAAGCTGATAAAAGCAAAATAAGAACAGGGAAATTATACAGTGGACTTCTGCTTTAAGTTACACATTATATATTGTGTTCACTAGTTAGTAATCATGAATTCTGAATTCACAATTTTGATATGGAACCATTCTGGTTCAATCAGTCCTCTTCCTTCCCAGAACGCACTGCTGCACTGAGCTTTGAGAGCAGGGAAAGTGAAGAAGACAAATAAGGAGGTCAGCGCGACCTCTTTCTGGGACGAAAGGCAAACTGAATTATTTACACTGCCTTGCCGTGACAGGCGCTGCTCCAAATTTAGCCGTGCGGATCACAGGTGAGACCCAACACATCTGAGCATGCTCAGTCACCACACAGGGCTTCACAGAGCCCCTGATGGACATCCCAACATTCTCATTGTCAAGGGAACGAGGAACCGCAAAATAACACTTTGAAAATACAACCCCGGCTGGAGCCATTCTAAACTGTCTTTTATCTTGAAAAGTTTAATTTTTTGAGTAACTTTACAGCAGTTTCACATTTACAGCTGAGTAAGATATATGCTAGTACATTAAAATATGAAAGAATAAGAGTACTGAAGAAAAATCCTGTGTAAGTAAATTGTTCGTTGTAGTTTTCCTCATGTGTGCATAACATTTTGCCTGTAAATGTAAGAGTGAACGGCGTGCACATAAATCTTGTTAGTATAAAGCACAACAAAAAAAAAACAACGGGAATCCTGACAGTCTCTTGTAGTGGGTACCAGGTGGCATCGAAGGCAAAAGGCACATTAGTGCCACTATCTAGCAGTGCTTTGGGTTTAGAGTAACTAGTGAAGCCAGTTACCAGTTCACTGAGATGAGATTTCCTATCTGAATTGTAACAGCAAAGGTTTTAATCTGAATATTTTATACATTTGATTTTTAGTTTTTACAAAATAAATACTTGAGAGGTCTGTGAACATTAACAAAACATATCAGCTTAAAAAACCACATTTTGCAGTACTGCTGGCTTTGGTGGGCAACCGTAACTGTAATTTGTTGAATGAACACTTCGAAGTTGTGTTCAGTACAAAATGTCAAGGTATATTTTAGAAAGCATAACAACAAACACATTTTCATGGACCTTCACTTATGGACCGGACCTTCTCCTACCTGTTCATCTCCTCCAAACAGTCTGTAGCAAAGAAGAAACTCTTGATTTTGGGATGGCAGGCTTTGAAGGCACTGCAACACACAGAGATTTGGGGAGAACAATTAACGGACCACAGACACCCACCCTTGCACATACACTTGCGCACGCATGCATACACACATTGACCTGAGATGCAATTGACCTTTCAGGCGGAAAACAAAAGACTGCGGGAACAGTCGTATGTCTTTCCTTGTTTACCACGCTGTGCGAGGGCTATATTTAGCCCTTTCTTTAATAAATGGTCCTGCTCATTTGCCTCTGGTTACAGGAGGAGAATGAGACAGAAGACATCTCCGTGTGACCTTTGAGACTGACTGTCTCTGCCTTTTATCCTCCATGTAGTTCCTCTCTTGACATCAGAGCACATGCCTGCCATCGATCACGGCTCACGTACTGAACACCTTTAAAGTCTTTCTTTTCCTGTCTCCCCAACATCACAGGTGTTTAACAAGCTCTGATACTGCCAGAGAGTAAGGACTGAAAGATAAGATGAGGAAACGCTCTTAGAGAGGGAGACGTGGAGAATGAGGTCAGGCCCGGTTTAGGGTGTTCAGTGTGTGGAGAGTGGTGGTGCTCTGAACTGAACTCACAATTTCCGCCTGCACTCGATCGCTCTGTCTATCCTGAACTCTGGCAGACTGATGAAGCCCTCGGCCTTCTCGTCCTGAGGAGGGAGACAGCAAGAGAAGAAGAAAGACAGAGTATCTGTGGATGGTGCTCATCTCAAAACATCAACTGTATAACTGACAAACACATGACTTAAAAAAGTTAAATTTGTGGTTTCAGAAAAAAAAAAATCCATGGAGTATCCAACATTGACTCAGTTTTGAAAGTAATACTTGAAAAATAAATATCTTCAAATTACTTTCATTTGAGGCATAAATGATGTTTGACTGAGACAATGAGTACTCATTACAAATATCTATATTTATCTATTTCATACTGTAAAAAATGATCTTTATGAAATCCGAAGATTCAGAGCCATGGCATTGTGCTTCTCAAATGTGATAAAATTGATTAGCATCCATCAGCTTATGTCCTGCTCCACTGAATGAAGACCTTCAAAGGTAGTACAAGTTCATACCACCAAGATGGCAATACAGCCATATAGTCATAATAAACTGAACTTCTGACAACAAAAAAACTGGCCGGCCAACAAGTTTCCATTTCTGAAACTGGATGTCCACCAGCTTCTCTGAATAGTTGATTTGCACCCTTCGGCGTAAGAGCAGCCTGACTGGAACATTGTCCAGCCCCAGGTCAGACGTGTGACACTTCCCCTTGGAAATCATTACTTCAATTAGTAGCGTGTTGAGATGATGAAGGCAGGAAGTTCCACAGGTCTGCCACAAAGACAGCAGCTGACAGCATCAGCTTCAAAAACTCAATGTTCTGAACCTGAGGTGACTGATTACAGATATAATGGCTGTAAACAAACTGAAGTAGGGCACATCATGAAGCCAAGATGCGGACAGTGCCTACAGAAAGCTGGGAGACAGGCACATCACCGTCATCCTGTCTGCCACTACAGGCAAGTAGTGATGCCTCGCTAAAGAGGCTTCGCTGTGTTTGAAACGCTGTCAAACTGGTACTTAACCAAAACCTGACTGTCTATTTTTTCCCCAGAGAAGTGCAACAAATACCAGATATTCAATGTCAGGCAATGGCACTGATGGTGGCCTTTTTCCTGCAAAGCCCCACTGCTGAAACAAGTTTCCAACCTTTGTGCGGCATCAGATATAATACCACATTTTAAAGCTAGGTTAAAACCTACATGCTTTTATGTATGGATTGTATATCTAGAACTATACAAGAAAACTAATGGGTTTGAAAATATATATAAGTATTACCTTCAGTAGCATAAATAAAGACACCCCCTACCAAATCCCATGTTCTAGGAGCTTGTGCTGTTACTTGTGTGTGTGCATGTGTGTGTGTGGTGTGTGCGCGCGTGCACGTCTGATGTGAAACATCTCTCTCTTTACTTACGTTCTGGTTGGTATACCAGTACAGTGAGGAGTCCTTCAGAATGAACCAGTACTTCTTCCACTTCTGGGTGAAGTAGCCCTTGGCCTCCTTCTTCTTCCACAGCCAGCCCTCACAGTCTCCATGGCCCAAGTCCTTGCAGGAGATCCGTCTCCGGCTACCAGTTGTCAGAGAACCTGCATGAGGGGGATGAGGGGTTACCACATCTGGGATAACACCTGGTACACCCTACAGCATGTGTAGGACTTCTTAAAATAACCTTTCCTTTTGATACACTCATTCCCATATAAAGTCCTTACGTGGCCCACTTAATTCTGTACACAGCATAGTGCTTGGGAAGAAGCTGGTCAATGACACACCGTAGAGATATTTTTGCTGAGTAAAACCCTGGTCTCATCCATCAGCTGTACTTGTTGAGACCCACTGACTGCTGAGCGTCTTCACTGTCTCTGACTTTACAGCTCTGTTTGCATCAATATGAGACAGCTTTAGCCATTTCTTTGGCTTTTAATGAACAAAATACAGGGACAACACATTGAGGCTAGGAAAATTAAGATGGGACATTTTTCCAAGTTTCACCAAGATACAGGATAAAGAAATTCCCTAACACACTTAATGCTAGGCACACTTTATAGATATGTACACTAGTGAAATGGACTGGTGTAGATAATGCCCTCCAAGAACACAGGCTGGGCTTCCTTACCTTTAGTCTTCTTTTTGGTTTTAGTTCTCAGGGAGGCATAATGAAATGACTAGAGATTTGGGAAGAAAGAGAGAGCAGGATGGAGAGAAACAGGGAGAGAGACAGCGAGGGAGGGATGGAGACAGACAGAAAGACAGTGAGAATGAGAGTCAGTGAGGAAGGGATGGAGAGAGAGAAAGAAAGAAAGGGAGAAAGAAAATTAGCTTGATATAGGAAGCTACAGTGTGTCGACACCATTTTACCATTTTAACCAGCCTGAGCTTCAACTACCATCTGAAAATAATGGGACTTTCTGAACAAACTGTGAGCAGTTAGAACTCCGGAGCTCAGAATGCATTCCTGCTCCTGGCCATAAACGAACCAGCGTAAACAAGCCCGTCTCTGTAATCAGCATGGCTGCCTGACGTGCGAGAAGTGGGCAGCTCGTCACGATGAAGAAACCTGCTTTAATGAGCGCAACCATTTTAAAATCCGAAGCACTTGCAAGAAACGCACAGAGCAAAGCAGGTGGCATCGTGGAGGAAGGGCAAACACGCTGGACACGTTCCAAGTCGGAGAAGTGCTGTCACATGCTGAGACTTGATTGCTTTCCTAAATAGTTGACTTCATAAATAGTTGAAGTGCAACACTGTGTGGCAAGGGATCGCTAAATTAATCAAAGAACAATGATGAGGATGATGAGGTCTGATTGGCAGCCATGCCGAAAAGCGTTAAATTACGAAACTCCAAAAACATTCGGTTACTACCCTCTTCACATTTACCGCGTGGTTGAACTTTCTTGCACATAGCGGCACTTGTTCCACGAGGTCGGTAATCACACCCACCTTCCTCACAGGTACACCTCCTTGTCTTTCAATGCCAGAACTGGGATACCTGCATTAAACACAAGTTACACAACATTTGGTCACATCTATTATACCAACAATTTCTACACAGACCATGCAGCATTGTCATTAATCTCCACTCTATTCTTATTGCTTGCAGTTACACAACAAAAGCAGATATAATTAACTTCCTATTTGACTTACTGATTAATGGATGTTCACATTTTATTGTATTAAGTGGGCTCAACTGATTTCATAGTACCAACTCTGACCCTCATGGCAGATTGTTATTTGTATTGGAACTGATGAGCGAACGTGCAGCTAGGCCAAAAATCTGTGGCCATCGTGTAACGCGTCCTGCCACGCTGAACCTCGCTGCGTGCTCTGACTTCCAACTCGCTGTGTGCTCTGACCTCCAACAACAACAGAGTGACGCACGCATCGCTACCTGAGTCATAGGGTGGCACAGTCGTACACTTTTGTTACTGGCTGAACACACAGTACTTAATCTTCCCAGAGAAGACAGGCTGCATTCTCAGCTCACATTCTGTGTACTATGTGAAGTTGCAAGACAGACACAAAGAGGACCTAAGCAGCAAGCAAGAAGGAAGGAAACCCACCGAGAGGAGATATATAATGTAAGCCTGATGAGAACTCTGTGGTAACCCTGAATCCTCAACGCCTGGTTTCCTCTCATTCCTTAAGACTGTCTCATCTGATACAGTTATGTGACCAGCCAGCTAATGGGAACATACTACCTCTGCACTTTTCTGTATGTTTGTCTGTCTGTTTGTCTCCCTGTCTGTCTGCCTGTCTGTCAGGTTGTCAGTCTGTCTGTTGTTGTCTCCCTGTCAGTCTGTCTGTCAGTCTGTCTGTCGGTCTGTCTATTGGCAATCTCCCTGTTTGTTTGAAGGTCTTTTAATCTGTCTGTTGGTCAGTCTCCCTGTCGGTCCATCTCCCTGTCTGTCAGTTTTCCCGTCTGCCTGTCTGTCGGTCTGTCTGTCCGTTACACTGTGTCAGAGTAAGGCGAAAGTGCTGGATGGCAAATTCAGTGGGATCATTTTCAAGACGTCTTCAAAAAATGTAGGTCCGCATTTTGGAAGTCGAATGTTACAATTATAGAAACATCAGCATGAAGACATTAAGTCAGGAAGCAATGATATTATCCCGGTCTTCATCGTTTTACATTATTTATTTATTTTTTTTGCATCTCCACTATTAATATGTAACTGAGAAGTGAAAAGATATCAAATCAATAGTCACTCTACTGACTACACAAAACAACCATGAACTTGAGCACCTTTGGAACAATTTGTGAAGTAACAGCAGCCAGAATCATGACATGGAATCGCGCGAGAGTCACTCACCTGTCTGTGTCTGCCCGCAGTGTGTCCCCGGCTCTCTGACGAGGACAGAGAGGAAGAGATGGGGGTCACGAAAGAGTGCTGCGTGCACACACACACACACACACACACACACACACACACACACATGCTCACACACACCCAT
Source organism: Chitala chitala (assembly GCA_025773905.1). NCBI lineage: Eukaryota > Metazoa > Chordata > Actinopteri > Osteoglossiformes > Notopteridae > Chitala > Chitala chitala. The sequence continues at coordinate 90,768 of JABJVR010000002.1, read as the reverse complement.
GCCCACACACTCATGCACACGCCCACACACACACACACACACACACACACACACCCATGCACACACACTCATGCACACGCCCACACACACACACACGCACACACACACACACACACACACGCCCAAGCTCATGCACACACACACACACACACACACACACACACACACACACACTTCCGTGGAGGTGCAGGGGCTGTTAAGTACAACTTAAAAACTCGCGAGTCATTAAAAAACCTTCCATTACAACACAAGACATAGATGTTTTGTCTAGACTTGCCATCATTAAACAGTGGGTCTTTCAGCTGCTACCCCATTGGTTATCCTGAATACAAAACAGCACAGTGAATATACCTGCCCGTGTCTCCACCTGCACGTCTCCACCTGCACGTCTCCACCCGCACGTGTCTCCACCTGCACGTCTCCACCCGCACGTCTCCACCCGCACATCTCCACCTGCACGTGTCTCCACCCGCACGTGTCTCCACCTGCATGTCTCCACCCGCACGTCTCCACCCGCACGTGTCTCCACCCGCACGTCTCCACCCGCACGTCTCCACCCGCACATTTCCACCCGCACATGTCTCCACCAGCACGAGTCTCCACCAGTATGTGTCTCAACAAGAATGTGTCTACACCAGCACGTCTCCACCC
>JABJVR010000002.1:59228-90017 GCA_025773905.1 Chitala chitala | reverse complement strand
TTTTTATCTTGTCTGTTTCCTCTGTTTTTTTATCTTTTCCTGACCTCCCGGCCTTGCGCGGGGGCGCGCCGGGGGGGGGGGGGCGGGGCCACTGAAACATCTGATCCAAGGTAGAATAAATTGGTAGGTGAGCGAAGGGAAGCAGTGATGAGATCCTGCAGGACAGCAAGTGGAGCCAGAACACGCACGATCTCGCCGCACCTCGGCGCGCACACCGGACAGATCTCGGTCTGCAGCGGCTGTGCCTTTATTCTGATGACTCATCCGCTGCGCCCGCGGCAGATGCCAGACCCGGCTCGGCATCTCCGGACCCTGTCAGCCGGCCAGATCACGCCGGGCACCAGTGAAAGGCCCTGGCTCGCTTCCTCGCACGCTGGCGCCGAGGATGGCGCCCGCTCCGCACGAGACAGGGCCGCGTGGATTCGCTTATTCTGGGCAAACTGATGAATCAGCTGCTGCTGTGGGAAACACGGGAGCCGAGGCTCCTGATTAGCTGGGACTAAACACAACAACCTTAGAGTGCAAACGCATGGTGGGTCTGATCCGCAGCACCATCAGTTTTTTTGTAGTCCCACTGATGGCTGAACAATGGCCAAATAATAGGGACAAACAGCTGGTTAAATGGCACTTTCCTATTGCAGTTCTGAATAATCCTGTCTGGATGAATTATTTATGAAAACAATTTTTAGGAAAAAAAAGATGGCTTGTGTGTACAGCTTCAGATCCAGTCAGAGAGGCTGTACTGCTGCCTGAGGAGACGGACTAGATAACCAGTCACAACCAGGAGGACCCCTGCTTCTAGCAACTGTGAGGAAGGAGGATTTTAGAGCCAAAAGAGCCTCTAACACACCCAAGACCTCCCAAGCCCATAAATGGTCAGCTCTCAAAAAACACTATTGACCTGACTTATTCCATAGCCAGACAAGATTGTCAACAAGTGCAGATCTCGTTTGAGCATGAAACCATGGCAATGACATCATTCACACATAAGTGAGAGTGTGAACGACATGATTCCATTTTCATCAGACTAAGATACTGTCGGAAGTGGAAAAAAATAATCTGATGGTAAATTGTGCAAAAAAGTCACATACCTAAGTATGACACGTTACTGGACCACTGGTGTGGTCCGTTTCTAAAGATAGCCTTTTCTTAAGCACACTGGTTCTTTTAGCCAATAATTATCATCACATATCTGTAGGGGTCCTTTGAAAATTCTCAGAGAATATTGAGATTTGCCTCTGCAGTCAGACAAAAGCTCAGTGCAGTTATTTGAAAGTGTAATAAAGAATCAAAGGCAGCCAGGCCTTAATTGTGGTTGGTATAGCCCCATTGGGAAAGGTTCTCGATCTGGCCCTGACCTACTTCAACATCCTCGGTGCTACGTTGCTCAGATGAAGATGCCAGTGTGTTTGTATTAATTAAAACTGCATTTCACACCTTAAGAAATTCCGTAAAAGACAGATGTTAAGATGCTGAGTGCAGTCTACTTTTTGTTCAAGAAACAGCAATGGAAGGCCAAACAAAGCAGAGAGAAGGAGCTCCCATGACAAACGAAACAGGCCACAATGAGATGGATGCAGGCAACTGAAACCATATCAAAATGTGAAGTACAGGTCTGGGCTGGTGCTTTTCACTGTGCAGAACTGCCGATTGTTCCATAATGTTACTCTCCTGGTCTGATCTACCTTGACAGGAGTTGCACATGCACACCATCCATGACCACCACACTCTAAGCCTCCCAATTGTTCTGGTTCCTGCTAGATTGGGCATGCCCGCTATTCAGGCCCCAAATATTAGAACAGCAAACCTTCCAGCCTGTTGCCATGGCACTTGATGTCAACGCACCCCTCAGACTAAATCATTCCCACCCCTCCAAAGTTTTTATGATATTCCTTATCCCATATTAACTAAACATTCTGTAACAAGAAAGGAGGCGGCAGAGTCCTCGGTCGAACCTTTCACATGATACTCCACGCTGCCTTGCGCTCTGCAGTACACAGCAACCATAAAACGCACAGACACGGTTTTACAGCTCACTAAGGCCTACTTCTGTGCACAAGGTTTTAAAACTTCAACATTTTCTGGACACATACACAGGCACGAAAACAGTTATGCAAGCTAACAAAACGGGCATTGCATCAGGGTCACTGCTAGAGATTTTGGGCCTCATGAAATATGAGTATTATGTTAGATGTTTAGTTATGTTAAGATGTTGTGCTGCGATGTTCCAATTTTCCAGGGCCCCTGTTAGTCTCTGGCCCTTCAAATCGTCCTGTTTCCACCACTCTATGGTGCCTCAGCATCACAAGCAACAGACCATGTTACATGCATAACAAAAACGTCTTCACACATTTATCTAGAGTTCCAGCTTCTGCCAGGGAAATGACTGCCAAAATTAAATGAGAAAAACATCTGCTCATAACTATCCATGGTAAATGCCTACACAAGTGCAAAATATGTATCTTCATGAAGGATAATGTAAAAATGTGGGCATCTTGACCATGAGAATCAGGTAATGAGAGATCAAGCACATCGAACTGCAAGACACTAGGCCCAGTCGTAAGGTTCTGTCCTGTGTGACCTTAGTTACAGCACTTAACATGAACTGATCAAATACATCAGGCAGCTCTATCAAACAGCTGACGCCATGCCCATGGGGAAAAGTGTCACCTAAGTAATTAAACAACTTTAGTGATAGCAGAGTGTAATCTTTTTTACCTAGATTTATCTCCCCATGGTCCAAGAATACTTATTGTGTATCAATTTTGTGCACTGGTGTGGATGTGTCATGGTGCATCTATGTGTGACCATGCCGCCTCGTTGTCAGGTCTCGTCTCCTTGCTAATCTGCCTGTTTTTGCTTCATTGTTGTAGTGTTAACACCTGGTGATGTTCTGTTGTGCCCTACTTTAGGTCTGGGTTTTTCCCTTGTCTTTGCCGGCTGTTTCATGTGTGTTTATGGTTCTCAGTGTAACGGTCCATGGTCTTGTAGCCGTTAATCCCATGCTCCTTTCTTTTTGTACTTTTGAGGCCCCCGTCCCTTGTCTTTTTGCCCTTAGTGTATTCTTCAGCCTTCTTCCCCATGTCTACCTTTTGGACTTTGTTTTCTGTCAATAAAACCCGTTCTCTGCAAGTAGACCTTTCCTCGCCCATTTCTTGCTCGTGTCAAATGTGACAATATGTCCATAAAATATAGACAAAATCTAAATGTATACAGTACTTGTATTACAAATAGCAAACGGCACTCTAAAAGTCTGTATGTAATGTTCAGTATTTTAAAAACTAGTCTCAGCAGGTTTATTTTTACAACATACTGAAAAATTATTTCTATTTTTACTTATTAATTCACTTGCAAATCCATTGTTTTGAGTAGCGTAAGCATGCTGTTGTCAACAATCCCACTATGCACTGCTAAAGATTCGTAACATCTTAATAAGTTGTAAAAGCTTATAATTTTATTTTATTTTGGCATATTTCAAGAGTATGCCTGCTGAATCTCTGCGTTTTTGCCTGCCTTCATAAATATATGTAAGAATAGTGAAAGGGCATTTCGCTTGTTTCTTAGTAATGGTCTATGAACCTTGAGGTGCCATTTTGTTTGTGTGTGTGTGTGTGTGTGCGCGCGTGTGGCAAATTAAACTGCCATGCTACACCCAGTCTGCCATCCGTGTGCTTGCTCAAATGAAACAATTAACTTTGAAGGCACCCTGGGCACACATGATGTAGCTGGTGCACTAGAGAGCGTATATTCTTAGTCCCAAGGTGTAGCATCTCTCTGTTATTGTTCAGGTCATGTACAGGACTTCCAGTGTGCGCCACATCCTTTATTCTCCAGAACTTGAGACAATAACAACTGAGGCAGTGTAATTTGTCTTTAATGTATGCTTGTTTTTTTTAGCCATTCATTTAGTGCGTGGAAGCCGCAGAGAGTACGGCAGGCAGGACAGTGCAAACTGCAAAGATGCAACAAGGCCGGCTGTCTCGTAGCTACATGCTGCATAAGTCTGTCTATGTCAGCCCAGCTGCTTCTGGGCCCAGCTCCATGTAAATGTGTCCTACACACATGTAGCATGTCTTCCCCACCTCCTGTGCTCCAGTTTTGCCACACTCCGCCCTGCTGCGGCCCTGCACCCATGGATGTCACCTGTGACATCATGTCTGGGCAGCAGCTGTCCTGTCCTTGGACTGGCTGTCTTCCCCCCTCATGGGGTCCTGTCACACCAGACACATCTGTTCCCTCTCCCTTGACACCTAGCCTCACCTCTCCTCTTGCGACAGCCCTCCCCATTGCTGAAATCTGACAGCCCTGTTCAGGAAAACAGAAGAGGACACAGGATGGGGGGGGAGTCAAGAGGGGGTAAGCAGTAAATGGCGACGAACATGAGAACAAACTGTGTTTATTGCAGTGTGTTTTAGCCCACTTGAAAGTATCAGAATAGGCTAATCTGACAGCCTAAACGAAAATGTCATTAGGTCATTATGACACCAAAACGCTTTTGGTGTCATAATGACCTATAGTGACTTACCTTATAGTGACTTAAAGTAACTATTCTTACAGCAGTTGTAATGGACAGATTCTGGGACAGAATAGTGAACAGAGTGCCTGGGGACACATCCTTAAATCCAGCCTTGGATTCTTACAGCACCGCTGTCACGCTATGGGAAGAGGGGCGTGCCTCAGCAAACCACGCCATATCAAATTAGCATTTGGCCCCTTCCTTTAATTTAGAAAGAGACACTTCGACGCAATCCAGTTTTACTGAAACATGGCTGCCTCCAAAAAAAATAAAAAAGAAACTCAGCCTATCTGTCAAAAGTTCTGCAAAAATCAATGACAGATGGTCTGGTTTAGGCGCTACATTGTTAATAAAAAAGCTTGCAGTTTATGTGCTGTCAGCTTCCAAAGCAGTGTGCATGCGTTCATGATGGCACGCTCAGAGTCATGCGCACCAGGTGCTTTTTCCCCACCACTCCTTATCTCTTCAGGCATGATGAGGGAAACGGTTGGGCAACACAGCACTGTTTCACACAGAAGTGCAGCTCAGCTAACTGTATGAACCTCTCCAGGATTATCAGAGAAGGAGCAGGATGATTATGACCCCCCCCCCCCTTAAATCTACTGGTTTACAGCCATGTGCCACCAGCCATTTTTGTATTCGTCATTAGCTCAGCATGGTGAGCTGTCCATGTTTTGTGATGTATTTGTGTGTGTGTGTGTGTGTGTGTGTGTGTGTGTGTGTGTGTGTGCGTGTGTGCATGTGTGTGTCTGTGCTGCAAACCTGTGAAAACAGCAGCGGTGTACGGATCCCCAACAACAGCTGCGTTGAATCGTGGCAGTTTTGCTTTCTTTATTCTTGCTCACAAAAAACAGACTTTCAGCAGCTGTGAATTAGCGTAAGCAGAAGGCTCTAGAGTTCGACAGTATAAATGCTTATTAAAGATCCACCACCGTGAGCTAGTGCGCCATGATGGTGTCGTCAGTCAGTGACCAAAGAGGATGACAGCAAAGTGACGCTGAGGGAGAGAGAGTCAGAGAGAAAGGGGAGGAAGCGAGAGAGGTACAAGCAGCAGATTGAGTCACCGAGTGGTGACATCACCTCTCAGCTTGCACTCTTACACTGTAATTCAGCAGTCAGAAGCCTTTCAAGTCCAGGTGGCAGGTGTTTCTGCTCAGAGCCGGGATACTTGGCGCCAACATTTGAGCGATATATTTGGACTGATGATCGCTGAAAGGGGTGCACCTGCTAATGGGATGAGACCATTAACCTCCTCCTCCGACACACAAACACAAATATGGAATGGGAGAAGATGTGTGAACAGGGAGTGGTGGGAGGCAGTGACGTGTGGCCCAAAAGAGATGTGGGATAGTTAAGTATTGGGGATAGACCCAAAACAGCTGTGGAATAATTAAACATTAGGGATAGACCAAAGACAGCTCTGGGATAGTTAAACACTGGGGATAAACGAAAGGCAGCTGTGGGATAGTTCAACACTGGAGATAAATCAAAGACAGCTGTGGGGTATTTCAAAACTGGGGATAAACCAAAGACAGCTGTGGGATAGTTCAACACTGGGGATAAACCAAAGGCAGCTGTGGGACAGTAAGGCCTTTGGAATGCAGTCCTTCAAAACTGAGCAATATTATTTACGAGAAACTCAACTCAAGAATTCTATATTAATCAATCTCTATCTAACATTATGTGGACCTAAATGAGTGTGCATCAGTGTGTAAAAATGTGATGTAATTAAGAACCATACACAGCCTAATAATTTATTCATTCTTTATTTGCCTCTAAGACACAGATTTAGTCTTGCAAATGGCATTGCAGACAATTTTGAAACCCACTGTTAAGATAAAACCTTATTGTGTTAACAGCAAAACAGGATTTTCCCATTATCCCAGATTTCTGTTTGGGCTTCTGTTTCCTTAACGTCAGCTGTTCAAAATCCCACACCACTTGAACGTACGATCTCTTGGAACTCTCATCTCAACAATAAAAAATAACTGCCACAGAATTTCAGTTAGAAGGCAATGAAACAAGAGAGTTAAGGGTTGGGAATGTCTCACGCATGGCCTTCATTAGGATGAGCAACATTCCAGAGAATTAATTAGATCCTTCATAAATGTGAGGACTTGAAGCTCGATGGCAGGTGCTGGAGATGTAAGTAGTGCAATGATGGCAAGCTGTGCCCAGCGCAAAGTGGCATCAATGCCAATTGCTAACAGCACTCTTGTAGCAGTGTCTGCATATGGCAGGTTTTCAGCCATGGCAGTGAGCAAGTCCATCAAAGGCTCTGCCTGACAATGAAGATGGGGATTCTCTTTCACCAGGTTCTCTTAGTAGCACATATGAAGAACATGTACAGCAGGTATACTCAGACAGGGTGACACAAGCCGCGCTTAATGCTTCACACGAGCGGAACGCAGCCCGCGCTGGGGCTCGTACGTCGGCGAAGGGGGGACAGAGCGCAGCAGCTGAGCTGCGATCTCACAGTCACACGCCACCGTGAATCAGTGCCTTGGATGGCTGACCTGCTTTTTTGTTTTTTCTTGCTAACATTATCATCATCATCAGAGGAGGAATATCTATATCTACGGATCTTCATTGGCAATAGGCAGCTCCAGGCCACGTTGTCAGATGCAAATGGACGGCTTGTCGGGTATTTGTAACAGGTGCTGTACAGCCTTCGTAAACGTCTGACACGTTAATAGAAGCTGATCGACAACAACGACCGAACTACAAATCCCAAACTGAGATGGAGGCTTTAGCTCTGCCAGGAGCAATGAGCAGACCCCAAACAAGGGAGGTAAATGGAACACTGAAAATATAGGCTGTATTCATGGGGAAAACAGCAGGTGCAGGGAGAAGAGTGCAGAGACTATATCCATCCCATAATCACGAAGAAAAATGCCCCTCCTTTGTGTGCGGCACCCACAATAATACACTAAAACAAGTACCCCTAGAGGCACTTTGCAAAACGTGTAGATGAAGGACATGAACTATTACATTCACGACGCTTTTATATGTAACAAACACTATAGAGTCATTCATTTTGCATATGAAAAATGCTCTGAGTTCAGGTTGGCCCTCTGTGGTGAAACAGAGGGGTCTTGAAGAATCAGGAGCCACCGCTGAAAGACGCAGTCCTATTACTCAGCCTTACTTACGCCTCATTTAAAATGCTGTTAATGAAAAAATATTTATGGCAGGACTTACGCACTAGTCAAATATCACAAGTTTCTGAACGCAAATAGCGAATGCTGTGATGACGCAAAAAAAAAAAAAAAAAACTGGCAAACTGTTCATGTTAAGATCACAAGTATAGGCAGATACACTGAACAGACAGAGCAAGTTACCACCAAAAACAGCAAAAATAAATACTGGGTCCCTGCAAGGCAGAGGACAACAGCGGTTCTTCCAGGGCCAATCCTGACTTTTTTTTTTACCTATTGAGAGCACTAAAAAGTTGCCTAGAAAAGCCAAATCTGGATGTTAACTATTAAGTATATTTATGGTATTTTAATAATTTATCTGGCACTCCCATCATTTAATACATTTTTTACAGTCCTTTTTTAATATTACTTTATGTATATCAATCTAGAAATATGTAGGCAAGCTGATCTAAATGAATGTGGCAATTGTGAGGCCTTACGATGCTCGTTATGACACACGGCAGATTGTGGCGGAGTGCTCTAGCCCAAAGCACTGAAGCTGGTACCTCTCAACAGCAGTGCCCATGGTCTGGACACGTCCTCAGAAGCGTAAGCTCTGGGTTTCCACGGTAAATCTGCTACTTTCATGAGCAGACCAGTCCTGGGAGACAGGCTTCAGCAGCAGACAGTTTGTGAAGCCCAGCGTAATTTGGTGAGGGGCTCAGAACATGGGAGATCTTTGCCACAGTAATCCAAGTAATCCAGTGTGTACCGTGGTAGATGCACAGCAGCTGGGTCATAAGCATTCAAGACAATTAATACTGTTAGACACATTTGAAAATATATATATTTTTTGTGTGTTGTTTATTTTGCTTTTATGTTCAAATGTAATTTTAGTGTGCCAATAATTGTTATATTTTACATATATATACGTGGTGCTGTTACATTTTACATATATATTTACGTGGTGCTGTTACATTTTACGTATATTTACGTGGTGCCGTATGGTTTTGGTTTGAAATGTGCATGGGCAAAAAGAGTTTGGGGGACAATGCGGAACTTGAGTGACAGGATTTCTATGCTGTTCATTGGATTGAAACAAGCTTTTATAAGTGTATAATGAACCACACGTAAAACAAGTCAAAGTGTATAACTGAACCCAGTGTAAGACTGTATTGAAGAATGTGGAACATTCAGTCAGCAGCTGTCTGAGCTGAGATGTAAAATTTAGCTTGGCACCTGCTTGTTTCTTTTTTATTTCAATAAAGTTTTCTCAAGTTATCAGGACGCTGGACTTGGAAGTACATTTAGTTTGCTGGAGCATGCCTTATAAAGACATTCACAGACTAAATGGCTGCAAAGGCAATTAGTACGGTAAAGAAGCCTTTACAAATACAAAACACTGACAAATTTCATGTAAATTGTTAACAGTTTGTAGTCACATCTACAATAAGAAATCATACACTGTATGTATACAATTCCATCCATTCCCCGTATCCTTCTGACCCAAGCATATCCACACCAATTGCGTGTGCTGCCATGTTTCCAGGTTAACGTCCTGTCAAAGTGAACGACGGTGAGTCACTGCTGTTCTATGGGCACGACTCTCGCTCACCTCAATGCGTCTCACTGGGCTCCTTCACAACGGTTGCTTGGCAATGGAGAGGCCAGCCTTGCTTAAAGAAGCGAGTTGTCAACACTAGCTCCCCTTCAAAAGTTGACATGCTGGCATGAGCGTTTGTCTGAATGAAAGTTAAGTTGCTTCATTTTCTCCTCTTTAAGTATCTGACGTCGTGATTGTACCTACAGGAGCCCTTCTGCAGCAGCGGGATATGTGGATAGCTCCACACCATCACACTTCAGCCAAAGTTCATTCCCACTTGTTTGTGACTCAAACAAAAGCCACGAATGCCCAGGTTTCCACCCCTGTGCTACAGGCACAATTCACAAGTCTGGCCTCCATGTGTCTTGCAGTAAATATAACCCATATACAGTTGGGATCTCAATAAAGTCCATAATTCATTCAAACGCCTATGACTTTATGACAAAACGTGTTTATGGCATCTGAAAAACTTTCACTGTGAAAAAAATTCACTATTTGGGTGAGTAAAGTATATACAGTGCAGGGATACTGTGTTTTTAACATACTGACCTGTAGTAAGTGTTGAAACAAATGCTTCTAACTTCATCGCTAATTTACCAATAAATTAATTGTTACTAATATGCCTTAAAATACTCAACACTACAAAAAAACTGTTTATAATGCATATCTCTAAACGGATATACTGCCAAGTATGTTGTGACCGTAAAGTAAATGTAGAACGAGCGATGGACAACTCTTGAAGGTTTTTAATACATATGAACATTTAACATGGCATCAGTCAAAGATGTATAACCGTACTTAAGCCATGATACCAGTTACTCCCCCATGATACCAGTTACTCCCCCTAGTGTCCTGGCTGCTAAGTAACATATATTGGACACAACAAAAAACTTTTTTAAACCTGTGTCAGTAGAAGAGGCGTAAAAATGTGCGAGAAACACCAGAGTAACAATGCAACAATAACACGGGCAATTTGAATGGTGGCAACTTTACGACATTTGTGCAAGTTCATGACCCCTTTAATTTCATCTGAAAAACGTGACATTTTGATGTTCAGGTACAACTTTATCGCAATCCCCACTGTATGTTTAACTGCACATCTTAAACCTTTAGATGTTGTAATGAGATCACAATTCTGTCAACATTCTCATTGCTCTTGTTAACACATAAGAAGGGAGACCCCACCTTCAGTTCTGCCTCTTAATCCTTCAGGCTTTCATCGAACTGAATCCCATCAGACATGTATCCAGTTTTGCAACAGAACTTTCAGTACCACAGGAGAGAAGCTCAGATTTTCCTGGAGGTTAAATACTCACTGTTCCATATGAATGCAACTGACACATGTGGAAAGGAAAGATATTTAGTTCTTTATGCCCGGTTGCTTTGTTTAGGTGTCCAAATGTTTAGCTATTCATCAGTGAGCATGAGTTTGCCTTGTCCACAGTACATCAAGTCATGCAAATGGGCTGGGTCTGACATCATTTTACATTTGAAAATCTGAACCAGTTCAGAGTCTTGCATTTCATTAAAATCTCCATGCAGAGAAGGGGGTACAGGGTCTAGAAGGATCAACCCAAAAACCTCTGTGACCAAACCAGTTCGCATGTCATCGTCCACATGACAACTCATTTCACTAAACCAGACCGCTTTCTCAAGGCTGCATTTGGCTAGATGCTCTATAGGTAGTCCCCGACTTACGATGGAAATGCGTTCCGATAACCCCATCGTAACCTGCAAATATTCTATTAAGTTGACTGCGACAGCTGGTGCTCATGTGCATTGATTGCGACTGTTTTTCCCACTTCATGCTCATTTATAATTTTTAATTTCTGCTCCAAAGTGATGGCTTTCCTTCTCTTTTTTTCAGTACCAGCAGGAGGCATGCTTGGGCATTTGGAAGATGCCCTAAGACTAAAACTGGGCTTTTAAACACCAAAAACACAGAAAAAAATACGCGCTCTAACACAGAGACAACTGAACTCTGTCGATCGCTGGCGAGAGTGAGGCACCTCACAAAGGCGGGAGACGCGTACATCCCAGCAGCGTTCCAAGGTATTGTACCGCATACGCTGCTAAGTTTGTCTGCAGTGCAAAACTTCATATATTTTTACTATTTTGTCATACCACTATCATCATCGTAAGATTGTACAATCGTAAATCGAACCATCGTAACTCAGGGACCATCTGTACTACAATTCAAGTGTATTCCAACACCAAATGCAAAATCTGACATTTTTAATTGATATTACATTATCAAATATAATATTGCACACATTCAGCTAAATCCCCGTAGAGAATAAGCATCTTCTGCCTTACTAAATGGAGTCCCCAGGGTAGTCTCGGCCTTCCTACATCCTTGTAGTGGACTAAGTAATCTACAGCTTTCTGAAGCCATCTAGGGACCTAAGAGTGCATGGTAATACTGGCAAGATCCCCGACAGATTTCTAAAAAGTCCTTAATAATATGTCATAATATAATTCACAGAAAAATCAAACAAGAATTGTAGGTCCTGGCCACTGCCTGAAGTGGCACAAACAAGTTTGCAAATTTTTTACATTCCTTTAAGATTACATGGACTGGAATCTCATTAAAAAGATACCACAGAATGTCCACAGCAACTGTAACTATGCTAAATATAAAATAACTACCGCACCTCTAAAAATTATTCAATAAATAATTATGTAACAATGACTGAGTTTGCATTTTAGGTTTTCAAACATTAGCAATACCCATGAACTTGAAAATGCTGACAATTTAATACATTTTGCACTGAATTCATTTACTTAGTTTTGAGGCTAATTTTACTGCGGACCGTGCCAGTTGCGGGCGGCCGTCACATTTACATTGCGTATCAGTGTACATCAATATGCACAACCTGTTTGGTGCTTTTACAAACTACAGGGGTCTAAGACATGAGATAAGAGAACGTCTGCTGGCTCCATGAAATCGCGTCACACTAAAATAGGGAAAGGCCCGACTGACGCAAGGATCCGCTCTGAGCTCATCATCTCCCCCACGGGTGAGGGGCGAGAAGTTGGAGGTGAAGTGTTGACAGCGGTTGTGCTTAAATAACAGGAGTGGAGGTTTGGGACTGGACAGAAGAGGACAACAAAAAGGTGAAACAGGCAGAGGAAACGGAGCAGAGAAGGGGAACCTGGGGTGCTGGAAAGCATGTGTAGGGTCAGCGAGGAAGCCTAGAAAGGTAGGCAGGAGGCAGAAAAGCAAAACCAGAATAAAGAGGAAGGCCTGTGTAGAAGTGGAGCTGCCAAACGCCCCAAAAACAACCCCTCAGACAGAGCGTAAATAGCCAAGCTACATCAGGTTCACTGAAATGATCACTTTTCTGTCTTATAGCAGGTCTCCTACCCTGCCCTCCATCACACACACACACACACACACACACACACACACACACACACACACACACACACACACTCGCACACACACTCTGCTCTGGCTTGCAGACTGGAAAAAGTGTGAGGACACAACAGTCATACAGGATGTAAGGGGGTAGGAGTCTTTCAGACAAACTGCCCCTGAACACGGCTCTGGGGGCCTGAGCTCACTGCCCTCTCCCTGCTCTCTATGAGAGTGCCAGGGATGCCCTTCCCAACCCTACCCCCTTGCCAACCTCACAGAAGCATCATCATCGGTCAACACACTGGCTACACCTGAGGGACACCCAGCAAGAACAGGAAACACATGAAACAGAGAGTTTAGGAAGGCAGTGGATCAAAATTAACAGCTGCGTTCATTAATGGTGCAGGCGCAGGAAATATATATAATAAATAATAACCATAATACTGTAATAGTAACAGTACTAATAATACCAAACGATAAATTTCTCAATAAATAAGATTAATGTCTTACTAATGCAAAAAGTAATAATAAATCAAACCTGCAAATTCCATGATTAACAGTTAAAATTATTAGAGAATGGATAAGGAAAAAGTAATTCAAATTAAGGTATTTTACAAGCTACAAAATACATATGAAGCCTTTATAGTACATTATTCCTTAAGGGCTTTTCACATAAGTTCAATTTTTTAATTAATTTTAGTATGACTTACATTTATTCGTTTAGCAGATGCCTTTGTCCAGAGTGACTTACAATTGACACATACATGTTACAACAAAACTTCTTCTCTGCATTTAACCCATACCCTGGGGGAGCAGTGGGCAGCCATTCTTCAGAACCCAAAAAGATAACGCTGAGTGTTTCGCTCAGGGACACACCTGATCCCTGGGGTGGGATTCAACCCAAGAGACTTCCACATCTCAGCCTGATGTTCTACTCACTGGCCACCATACAAACAACTGGTTTCACAGAGGGTCCAAAACTCTACGCCACTTCTCAGAGTCAGCCCAATGTGGCACCAATAATGAGCAGGCTTTAATGACAGTTTTAGACTATACCTCGAAAAAGAAAAGACTATTCAATAAGCCCAAAAGAGTGGTAAAGATTAATGATGTTTCACAGCAGTCAGCCTTTACTGGATGCTGCTAATGAGCCTGGGTGCTTCACCGGGGACCAGACAGATGCAGTGCCATAGCTTCTGTAAATGCTACATGAACTTGGGGCTCATACGTTCATGAACCAGCTGACTGGGGAAATCAGCCCAAGCCATGAACACACACAGACACATACATGCACAGCCAAACATACATCCACACATGTGTCAAGACAGGTTGGGGGGGGAAACACTGACTGCAAGAAGATGTTGCCTGACCAACTTTTGCCCCCTACCCCAGCCATTCATTATCTTAACCGCACAGGAAAACCTGGAGCCCATAGGGCGCAGGGCAGGGGACACCCAGGGCAGGGTGCCAACCCACCACAGGGTACACACACACATCTTTGGACTGTGGGAGGAAACCAGAGCACCCAGAGAAAACCCACCAAGCACAAGGAGAACATGCAAACTCCACACACACACAGACCCAAGGCAAGAGGTGAACCCCAGGCCTGGAGGTGCACGGCAACAGTGCTAACCACCACACCACTGTGCCACCCTGCCCAAACCAAACAGAAAAAAAAACATACAACAAATAATATATAATACAAACTCAACTTTTAAGTTCAGTGCCCAAAAAAAAGCAGAAAAATTATGAAGCCTGTCCTATATCTCCAGTGAATAATGACAAGTCACAGTTATGTATAAGAGAAGAAAGAAATCAGAAAGATAACACGTTTGCATTCAAAAGGCATACATGTATGAATAATGTCCCGGCCAGGGAGATACTGTTGTGCATTAGTATGGACTGACAGCCTAAGTGAAAATCTTGAATAAACCAAAAGCATCTCAAAACATCACTGTAACAACAGCAGCTATAATGGGGAAACAAAGAGACTGTGGTCCACTGATTATAGTTAGCATGTCAGAAAAGTCCAGAAAGAAGGAACAGCACTTTCCCTTGTGTCCTAACTTGTGTCCTTCCCAAAAACTGGAAATTACCCTGCTAAGAGAAGGAAAGTTCAGCTTTTTGTCTGGGGGAAGGAATGACCAAACCATGAACAGACAGTGAATGATACACATCTCCATGCAGACGGTCTACATTTTCATTTCGAATTCTTTTTTCATATCCTTAACTGGTGTGGGAGCACTCAGCTGGGTGTCTCGCAACATCCCAAAATGCTAGCTGCAGGGAACAAGTGCTCACAATGGCCATACACCTCAGGAGTCGCAGGGAATGCGATTCAATTTTCACCAAGAAGTGCATTCTCCAGTGCTTTTCTCTGTCATGGCATGCCGCTTTTTAATTCTTAATTGAATCTTTAACAGGGGCTAAAAGGGGAGGGGGGGTCTTGTCTACTCCATGCCACCAGAGGCATGCCTTTGCTGTCTTGTTGAAGTGTGCGGATATTAACTCCCTTGCAACTGTTTTCTGCAGATCAGTGCCCTGTGGGACCTCACTGCACTGTTTTAATGGTTCCCCTCTGCATCTGTGCTGCAGCAATGGAGTGCGCCGTTTCTGGTCCTGGTCAGAAATCAAAACTCGCAGGGTCTCCTTCTGGAACCTACCAACCGTCTGCTCCAAACCCAGATGTTTCCTCCGACAGTTTAAACCTGTCCTCCACACGAGTGATGGGACCAGACGAAGGGATAGAGACAAGAATTGTCTGATTAAGCCTGGATTTCTCTGAAAGTAAAGATGCCAACTGGGTACTCAGTACTGAAAAAAAAGACTTGGACAGGAGCCCAAGTTTAACAACCAAGACAGGATCACACGGAATATGCTTCAGGTCCATCCAGGCAGTTTTAAGTTCCTCTCTAATGGAGATCTTGGCTTCATTTGGATTGACTCTGTGCTGCTTCAGAAGCATACACTCCAACACTATCTTCAGTCCATAAACCTATCTTGTTTCTGTCAACATCTGCGAGCACGGTGTGCAATTGTAACCCCCTATCTGCCCAGGAGTGCCCTTATAAACAGATACATAGGCAACACTATTATGCAAAACAGCTGGAGTGCATGCTTTATGTATATTACAGGATACTGCAACAGTTCAACTTAAGTGCTTTCATGTAGAGTGTAACTGCTGGACCCCCTCCTGGGACTTGAATTAGCAACCTACTGGTTATGATCCATTTTTCCACACTACAATACCACTCTGCTTTCATATTCACTTACAGTTTTCAAATACATTTTCACCACCAGAATGTCCACAACAACAGATGACCCAAAACACATTTCAAGTTGCATTTAAAATGGATATTCTAAATTACATTAATTTAGGTAAAACTCCCAGTTTATACATTCTAGTCTGCCCATTCACCAAAATTCATTCAGTTTTCATTCAAAGTTCATTTTCAGCCTAGCTGTTGTGAATTAGTTTCGCAATGGACATTATAATTTGAGTTTCTATGAGTATATTCTTCAGTAACAATACTGACAACAGTGCAGTCATAGTTCAATCACCAAAGCCTAGCAATCAAAGCACAACATGAAATACATTAAAGATTCATGCAACAGACACAATTTAAATAATTACATTTACTGCTGATGCTGTTTAACATAATTATGAACATTTCGTTGTTTAATTCATAAAACATACCTACAGTTGTTATATAATCACACTTTTTCATGTTTTGGGAGAGCACAAATGTATTTAGCAATTTCAGAGTTATAATTAAAATACCTGCTTTATAAACTGAAAGTTTATTTCTGTTTCAGTAGTTGGACTGATTTCCTGTCATGCCATAATGAAAGGGATTCCCTCTAGGTAAAGAAATTACATAGTGTTGTAACAACCAGAGTGCTGCTGTGTACTTATATACCTC
Organism: Chitala chitala; assembly: GCA_025773905.1. Classification (NCBI taxonomy): domain Eukaryota; kingdom Metazoa; phylum Chordata; class Actinopteri; order Osteoglossiformes; family Notopteridae; genus Chitala; species Chitala chitala. The sequence continues at coordinate 73,477 of JABJVR010000002.1, read as the reverse complement.
AAGAGTAGTGGCTAAGCAAATAAGAACAAGTATAGGAATGCCATCGTGCAGTAATGTGAAGTCGTGAAACACATCCACGGATTACCCGGAGCTCATTTAATGCTTTTTAAAACGTTACAGATAATGCATTTACTAGTCACTGCAAAAATTGATTTAATGTTTTAAATTCTAGTCGACGCAGAAAGCTGCCCAATGGGACCGCTTCAGTCAGCTGTAATCATTGAACGTCGAATTGACTCGATAACTGCAACGAAGTAGGGGTGACGTGGGTAACACCAGAACACCATATTTCCTCTTCTCAGACACCAGACCCATGACATGTAATTACTCTGCCGCAATGTCCACTTATCAAATGTGCGGAATATGTGAAAGTATCCACACTACCAATATCATGTCTTTATTTTAGACTGTTAATTCTGTGTTTTAGTGTCAGTCATGGTTGCAGACTGTTTGGATGGAAGTGTGCTCGTGTGTACCTTTACTCCTAGGGAGCATGAATAATTGAAATTTTCAGTGACACATTTTTAAATTGCACGACACGATGCCAGGGTTTTTTTTTTTAAATCAGATCACCACAACGTCCAGCTGCAGATGTTGACCAGAGTGAGAGATCTGAACACCCGTAACCCATATAACCGAACTACCAGTCGGTGAAGACAAGCAAACGACTTGACGGTTTCATGCCGTACGGATCAACAAAGTTTAAAAAAGAAGCTACGTTGAGCAGGCCTATATTTTCCGTGAAACTAGAAATTTGGTGTTTTTATTTTCGCCGCAATGTCATACAAAATAACGTATGCATTTAATGTTTGTTACTAACAACTTTATTATATATTGTCGAGTTGGCATAACTTGTGCCTAGAGACAACGATGATGGCGACAATGATGTCCTGCGTATCCAAGGCGCGAGCCTAGGTATAGATAAACGGAGATCCCAGGATGCGTGAGCATCACAATCCCCATCTCAGTCTCTTTGCTGGTTCAGTGAGTGCGAAGCACGACCGGTTTAGTCCCAGTTTGTATCGAACTGACCAACCGAACACCAGGCCACTCAATACCTTGTAGAAGGCAATGATATTACGCGCTTTTTTCCGTCGTTCGGATGCGTTTTTGCTGCTTGTTCAAAAGCCTAACGTTATAAAGGTTTGCCACTCCTAAATAACTGACAACCACTACATGTTAAAACAGAAAAACAGTGAATCATTCAGACTGACCCTCAAGGGATCTGTTAACTTGCAGAGTGAAGTTTTTTCCCCAACAGTCACATATTAATACAATTTCATAATTACAAAACGGGAGATTAAAACAGGAATAAATTTGTATATTGTCTATATATTCACACATGCATACGTGTATACTTACATAAACACATATGTATACATAAGACACTACATCGGCTGTAGTAAAAATACTTACTTCGACACTGCATTGTCATAGTCTTATTAAAATCTCCAATCAAGTAGTATAAATATTAGTTTTTTGCTCCCGAGTATGAGCAAGATATGTCGAATAAAACACGATAAATATTCTGTCTCGTGTGCCTATATTTCTGTATGTATATATAAAATGATTTTTTCAAGGGGGGGTCACAAACTATATCACAGCGTAATCGCCAGTAACTTACTTATCAAAGTTAGAATGAACCGTTAAATTGTTATTGTACAGTACAGTAACTGAACCGTGCGCTCTCCATGGTGCTACATTTGGCTTAATACATTATGATTAGAGAGAGAGAGTGAGAGAGAGAGAGGGCAGCACTGAAAACATAATCTCTGAGCATGACCACAGATTTGCCCTGACAGTAAACGACTTCTCACCTCCTCAACCTACATAATTAGACCACCTTAGGTTGTGCAGCTACTTGACTAAGCTCCGAAAATTCGCAGATATTCATATTTGCCTATTTTACCATTCCCCGTCATTCCCAGCATGCCTGTCAGGTAAAACTACTCTAATGTTACTATAATGATAGAGAGATATGCCCATTGATGAAGACTATAGTGCTCCACAATACAAGAGAGATGTTTTAGCTGAAAATAAATTACGTCAGATTCATTAGCAACATCTTTACCAAGGCCAGCTAAAGCGTAGCACACTAGGCATTCACGATGCGAACGTTAATTAAAATAAAAATTAATATTTGAAATACATATTTACAGTCAGTCAAATAACATTCTAATTACGAAAATGTAGATTACCTTTCATCCATTCCAGCACTTGCTTGTGTGTCCATTTACTTATAGGTTCCATTACCAATGCCATCACCGATGTCACCGTGTCTTCTTAATTAACGACAAAGCAAACGTATTAGTTGCACTTAGCGACACGAAATCAAAATGCGATGTATGCTGGAAGCGGGTAAAAATTGGCACAGTCGATCAAAGCATGGCTGGTTGTATATTCAATGGAGGGGATGCAGTGGTGCAATCCACGCGCGCACACACACGCTCTCTCTCGTTCGGTGTCTCCGCTGCTCACTCCCCCAACGCTGGCCAACTCTCGCTGAAATACTGTAAAGAAGTGAGGCTGCTGTGAACGAGAGAGCCTAGCACCCTCCTCCCTCCCTTCCCTGCACGCTGCAGCATCGCACCGCGCGCGGCGCTTTACGATACAGAGGGAATGCTGCAATACAAAGCATGGTAGTACACTCTAAGTGAAACGCTAAGCACGCGGCTCAGCTCTGCACAAGTGAAAATGCGCTGTATTACGACCGTTTGCGTTCAAAGCACTGCCGAGCCGTGTAAAAAAAGTATGCACAATGGCTTTAACGATGCTATTAAAACGAGCTATTAAACGCATCTTTATTCATGTTGTATGTACAGTAAAATGTTATCAAACATACTTCTATAATTTATTAGGAAATTTAACTTCTCATGGATTGTAATTTGCGCATATGATAATTGTATACATTTATCTTTTCATCTCTGAATGAACCGTGGAATTATTTTACCTCGCAGTATGCTGTTCTAGTACTTTTTGGTGTTCATTTTCAAAGCAATAAAGGAATTTAACCTTTATCAGCAACAGTAAGTTTTTCCACTTTCCTAAATATGTTTCTGAAAAAACTTAAACTATTATTTATCCATCCATCCATCCATTATCTTAACCGCTTATTCCTGGTGAGGGTCGCGAAACTATGATTTAATAAAAGATTATTATGAACCATAGGAAGAATATGTGGTTAACAGTAACATGTTGCGAGCACGCCCATGAGCTGTCACTTCGAAAGAGCGAGCTCTCCAAAAAGAAACCTCGGCTGAGGCATACGAGGGGGCGTGAGGGAGTTGGTGGGGGGGCAAGGTACTGCGATGTATGACGTTTGACCCCAACTCGGCTGAGAGAGCGAACTGAAAGGTCTCCAGTCGAACGCCAGAATGCCTTAGAGGCTCCGCCTATAACTGTGGACGGTTTGCTCACTTATCGTAGCGTAGCCTAAGTCATTCATAAGGCAGGACTAGTTACCCATCGCTGGGGAAGAAGTTGCGTTGGCTGGGAATTAACCTCGCATTTCTCCCATGCCAGGGACGAGAATTACACGGCTGATGAAAAGCAATCCCTATATAGCGACACTTTATGGAAAGAAAAAAAAAAAGCAAGAAAAATAAATTATAACAACCTGCGTATGTTGTTTCGACTATTTGTATTTTGTTCAAAGATAACTGAATTGGGAAACACTGTGCACACAAGGTATAGAATTAAATGAGTCACATGCGAAGGGTATAACAACCACTTCACGATCACATGCTCAAGTTGCGTACATGATGATTTTATTGTATATTACTACCATAAAAGTGAAGTGTATTATGTGGTTTGATGTTCGTACTTAGATTTATTTAAAGAGACACTCAACATACATTTTCCACGAATTTTACATAACTGAAAATCATATTAATGTAGTTTTAATATAGCTCATAGCGACCCCTGCTGTACAAATATAACACACAGCGGTTTCCAATGACGTCATACCCAGAATGTGCGAATTACTCCATACAACAGTGGTTCTCAACCTTTTTTGGTTTGTATACTTTCTCTTGCAAACTTTTTTTTTGTGTAGTACGTCCGGATGTATTTATGTGCATTTTGTAAAGCAGTGAAAGTAATTTTTTAAACGAACTTGTCAAAAAATATTTTACTTTCTAATTTTATAATTTTGTCAAGTATCCCTTTGGGTGTTGTTCAGCATACTCCAGGGCTAGTACTACCCACATTTGAGAACCACTGCTGTACAACATTTTGAGTAAACACTGGCATTATAATATTGAATACTCTGAGCTATTGTTTAGTATTATTAAACTGCGACTTTATGTTCACCCTTCGGGTGAGGCATTACAGTATTGAGATTAAACCACACTGCAGAACTAGTTAAGCCACTTCACACCATTAAGGGTACATTTTTATAGCATTTTATGATGGTTTTTAGTGCACATTATAATGTTATAACAGCACAGTAAGGGTACCTTAGTAACTCACCTGGGTACCAACACCAGCCTTCTGTAAATTCCAATAAGAAAGCTATATGACATGAGAGAGAGTGCTATTGTTGTTGAATATCATCATGGTTATGATGCGGTTGCAGGCATGAGGCCGAAGGCCAAGATGTTATACAACAATTCCACAAAAGCCATTCATTATTTGACAGTAATAAGTGACAACAGATTGAGTTTTTTTATAGTAAAAAATATAGTTCTGCAAATGGACTGAGAATTGATGCAACAATGAGCATGCACCTGCATGCAGGCTTACTTTACACGTTACAGTAGCAACACTGAAAACAGTTAAAATCCCATGTTGTTTACCTTACTGTGTTAGCTTCATCCTGGCTCGTTCCTTTCCCGTGTCCTCTGATGACTATTCATAATTTAACTCAAATGTTATTTCTGGGAAAATGTCCATCTTCTCCATGTTGTTAATTAAAATGTAGCATTGAACTACCAAATGAAAGTGTAATTAACGATTCTACAAACACCATCTATTAGTTGACAGAAATAAGAAACAAGAGACTATGATTTGTTTGTTTATTTAATCAGAAATAAATATTTGGCTTTGGCAACACAAACAGTTCACAACTGGGAGGTTTGTACAGAAGTATCCTGGCTTTTTTCCTTCCCCTCATCCTCTGCTGAAAGCTATTCATAACTTAACTCAAATGTTACTTCCGAAAAAAAAGTGTAAATTTTTTCTGTATAGTTTGTAAAATGTAGTTTTAAGCTAGTGACTGAAAGTTAGTGTAATTAATGATTCTACACGAACCATTTACTAGTTGACAGTAATAAGCGAAAACAGATTATGATTTGTTAATTACAGTTAGTGTAACTAACGATTAAAACAGGTGAAGTGGAGTGATACTTACTGTTAAACCTCCTATTGCTGTTATTGTGAAATATCAGGACTCTTCGAATGCCCCTTGTCCAATCCCATCACACCAAATTCCTTGGTAGGAACTAAGTGTTGTATAATTTTATGTGATAACATGAGAGCCTGACAAGAACCTGACACGTGGAGAAAGTGACAGCTTCCATAATCCTGAAGGATAAAAGTTTTCACTGACTTGTTGCTGTTATGCCAAAAAAAAACAGTATTAAACCATAAAAGACAAACACAAAAAAACCCCAGAATTTTCCAAGAAATGTTTCAGAAGAGACCTGCAGATTCATTGTTATGTTACTTGCATCTCTCGCATGCCAGGGGCGAGAATTACATGGTTCTGTTTGTTCTATTCCCACACTTTCAAGTTGCAGATGAGTTCCTTCAACAACAACTATTTTCCCTTATCATTCTTTCAGGTGTAAACATCTATTTCATGATAAAAGTCCTTCAGTGACATTTAAGTACATAAAATAATGTGTATTAGACAAAAAAATGCAAGAAGTGTGGATCTATCCTTTAAAGTTTAAACAGTCAGGGGGCTAAGTTATAGCCAAGCTATGCTTACTGTTGAGGAACACTACACACAAATCTGCATGAGAGACATGCAAAGTAGCTTTAAATTTATATTCCCCAATTAGAGAACCTGCACAGCCAAAGCCTAGTGTATACTCATTAGAAGCTCTTACTTAGAAGGCCTCCCCGCAACAACCAATGCTGCCAAATATCTCTCCCTGCAATGCTCTGAACACTTAACCATTGCAGTTAAAATACCATTCCTCAGAAATATGTCTGCATTCCTCCTAAACATACGAGTAGGAAAAGTGCAGATATCTTAACTTCATATATACATTTGTATAAAAATTATGTATATACACAAACTTTATGATCTGTTTCTGTTAATGAAATACGTTGTTTTAGAGTTGAAACCTCATTACAACGTTCTGTTTTGTGGGGAAAGGGGTCCCACACAACCATCTATAAATGAGTTAAATTCTCTTCAGCTTCCATTTAAGATTATGCCAAAAAATACTTGTAGGTTTGAGGCAAAGCTCTCTTCACTGCAAGAGAACATATTGTTAGTGTTAAGTGTTAATGCGTCACATCCTCTCACAAAACATACTTCTAGTATAGAAGGCATATGGCACCATGAGTTTAAAATAAATGTTGCTATGGCCAATAAACATTGAGGGTTAATAACATATAGGCAGGCAACTTTGTATTGTATTTGAATATTTAATTATCGATATTTTTATACAGCCCCTTTATTAGCATGGTTACTCCGAAGTCCCTGAAGATTAAGTGCAAGAGCAGCATCACAGGAAGAATATGCTGATGGAAGAAGTGTTTAAAAATAGAAAAGTATTTTCACCTCACAACATTTTCCACCTCCACTGCGCAACTGCAAAACTGTACCAGAGTTTGATATGGTATTTAAACATATGCTGCCCATTCTCACGTCAAGGTAATATACAAATAACAGCGATACAAAATAAATCTGTATTTTTAATAGGAAATTTGGTACTAAAATGAAGAATACAACTTTACAGCAGCGCCAGACATTTCATTTATCTATTCAGTGGGCTCTTTCTGGCTGGTGTAAGCATATGATGACAACTAAAGTGTTTATCAAACACTTTAAAGGCAACACATTTTCATACACGTGCAGTCAACTTCAGATATACTAATAGTATGAAATCATATAAGCCTTGCAGTTACAAGCTTGATTTATCTGAGTGTTTCCTTAACTGGTCACAATTTTGCGACCCATCAAAAATGTTGCACAGAAGAGACAGACCAGTGCTGTGGTTTATCCCCTTTTCTGACTTGTTTAAATCTAGTTAAAGAGGCTGATTTCATTTTTGTTTTTCCATTTTTAATGACATTGTAGCTTTACAAAAAACCCCCAAACGATCCATTGAAAAACCACAATTTCACTGGCTTTATGTCAGAATTTACCACACTTTATAACGGTTATTCGTAATGTTACAAAATGGTAAGACTCTTGCTTTGCATAGAATGGCACAGCTACAGAAGAGAAGCCGAAAAGCATGTGTTTGAAATGCGGAAAAGTCTATATCACCGCCTTGTCTGAAGAGTTATTTATTATTAAATTTGTATACAGCATGACCTTCATTAAAATTTTATGTAGGTAAATAACTACCTATGACAAATAAGATATCTAACTGGCTCAGGAATCACTGGTTACATTACTATAAAATAGGGAATTCAAAATATTTATGTAAAATGTGAAACCAATTATATTTAAGTGGTGCACAAGTTATGACTGCAAAATTGAGCAAAGTAAAAAAAAAAAGTATTACAAAAAATAAATAAAAGCATTAATACTTTTGCCATTGTTATTTCACTCAAAATATAAAAATATAGGCATTTACCAATCTAAATATTTTAATGTACCCATGAATATTTCAACAGCAACAACAATTAAGTGGACTAAAATGTAACTTAGTAAAAACATCGTAATGTACGAAATATCGAATCATACGTCTTAATAAGCAAATCTATCTGAAATATATTTGTGTCCATTACATAAGTGGCAACGCTTGTTTTTAACTGGGCGTGCATGTTAATTACGGCATGCATGAGATTTAAACATTTTTCGGGTTAATTGAAGGTAATCAGCATACAGAGATAATTTTACGTATACAAGAAAATTGCGGTTTTATGCAGAACAAACAGAAAAATGCACAGAGATGCAACTGATCTATTCTGGTAAAGTGATTTGTCAACACGTGTGCTGAAACAGCGCCGGATTGCGCTGTGGTTTTAACGACCTCCCTTTCTCTGCCTCCTATTCTTCACTACAAAGTCAGCGATGGGCGGGACAATAGTGCTCAGTTTTCAGGCAGCTGCAACTGTCACAGCCCTGATCTCGAGCAGCCATTGGCTCCTGTCTGCTCCTACGTCACGATCATGATTAGAATTGATGATCGGACGTTTTGATTTCATTGTCTGGCGGAGGGAGTCGGGAAGAAATCTGCTGAATTCGAGCGTTCGTTTGATTTGTCAACAGAAAAAGGTACCTAACGAACTAATTACTGTTCATCTTTCCTAGTCTTCGTCCAAAAAGCTCCGAGCGCTCTTCGGGAAACAGTGGGCTGCGTATGCAGCTCAGAGCGGCTTGCGTGACCACAAAAGGTATTTTAATGAAAAAGTTCAGCTAGTTACACGCAAGGCGCATGGCCTCCAGGGCCTGGCTTGCAGCCGGGTCCTCTCCGTTCCTCCCTCGCCGCGCAGCAGCCCTCGTTGCCTTTGTTGTTGTTGCGACGTGATGCTTACCCGCACGTAGACGCGGCTCGGCAAAACCGGAAAGTTGCCTTGCCCGCTTTCGGTTCTGGCTCTGCGTTTCGGCGACCGGCTCGCTCGTGCGCGCGAGCCGGGACGAAGTGAGTTTTCTTCATCATCAGCGGCTCTTTTTTAGCTAATGCAATCAATATTGTATGGAGCGGCCATGCGCACTGAGCCTCCTCGGGACCGCGGACGGGGCTGGGGGGGGTAACCCTTACGTCGCCTGTCTGCTCACTGCAAACAAAAAAAAAAAAAAAAAGCGCGAGCGTGCTTATTAGTTGCACATGCTTTTTTTTTAAATTATCAGTTTGCGCTGTTTTGATTTGTAACGTAAACGTCTTTAAACGTGTTGCGGTGCACTTTATTTCGATTTAGTTAGTAAGAGGTTAGCGCCCTAGCCTTGAAGCCCCCTTTTTACGATAGTGACAGGCTAACGTTAGCATGCTTGTACTTTTTAAGTGTGAGTCACAATATTACTTCCATTTGGTTATTATGAGAGTTTTTATGTTGTTACATGTGATGGCTTTGGAAAGCGAGTAGTTGAACTGAATTTAATACGAGGAAAATACCAGTTATTTGTCATAATGGTTTATTTACTGTAAATTCATAACTGGCAATTAAATGCTTTAAAACAGATAAAACATTTTGATGCGTCAGTATGAGATTTAAAAGCCTGTTGTTTTAATTGTTTGTGTAGCTGTGATTTATAATTTGATCAGCACCGTTTTCTCATCAACCAAAAGTTGTGTGTATTACTAAATTGTACAATTTTCAAAGGAGGTAAAGATCTACAGAACTATAGCTAAGACTTCAGATGTACAAGAGTGACAAACCATTGCCCAGGTTTGGAATGAACACCCCCCCCCCCCCATTGCTGGAATTTCACAATCCCTTGCATTTAAATTCCCCAAATGACTAAAGCCAGGAATCTTGCATCTAAGTCAATTAGTAAATTAATCTCTTTCACCATAATATTTAAGTTTGTAAATATACGTAAACCATTTAAAATTTATGACAAAGTGGAATGCGTTTTTAATGCAGTCTTTTGAGCCTTTCTGTATGTATTTAGCAATTGGGTATCTGGAATTTTGTTCCCAACTAGCTGATCTCCCTCAGTTTGTTTATCTTCCAGAGTTCCTGGCTTTCCCAGCTAAAGCCAGCTAGCAAGCAGGAGGCAACAAGCCAAGGAATGCCACGCAGACACAACGCTGGCACATCGCAACACGATGCTGGATTCAGAGGTGTAGCACGCACTGAATAATCGCACTGAAAACACTCGTGCAGGATCAGAAGCGTCCTAGAAGGGGAGCCCCCTTTTTTTTAAATTTTTTTTATGCTGTCCATTTTGGCTTCTGAGCCAGCGCTGTTCTGAGTGGGTGTACATGGTGTCTGGCAGGTTCTGTATGAGAGGGGGCTGAAGAGCACATCATGGCCTTTAGTGGGGGGGGGTCGTTTAGCGGACCCCCTACACCCCCCTCTGGGAGGATGGAAACATGGCAGGAGAAACGAAGCAGCCAAACAGTAAGTGAGTTCAGAACAACACTCCTGGCCGTCACGTACACAACGTGCAATCTGGCATGTTACAAGGCTGGTATTCATCTCTGGGCCCCTGTTTAGCTGGGGCAGAGGGGGTGTCTAGTTAATCCTTCTGCAGGTGTTAAATGTGGGTAATGCACTTCCAAAAAAGGACCGTGGAAAATCGTCGCTGACCCTGAGCCCTCACGCGTTCCAGCTCCACAGTGTTCGTAATAGCTGCTCTCACAGGAAGGCCCAGTTTACTGTCATGACTACTTCACACATTGTCCTCTCCAAAGTTTTTTTAAATTTTTTTTATTTTTTATTTTTTTTATGAACATTTTGCTTAAGTCCTTGCATTTCTTGTACACAATAAACTTACCGTTATTAATGTGCAGTATGAATTTGTGTATTTTGCTTTTCCCCTCTTTATTTTCCATGTATCTTACACCCTCATGTTTTAATTTGTATTACTGTATTATGTTGTCTTTGTATCCCACCCCTCCTTAATGTTATTTTTATGGTGTCTGTTCTCTGAATAAATATGGCAATAAAATTTGAAGTTGCTGTACCCTAAGTTAGGCACAGTGAGAAGTTGTTTTTCTGTGGTCACTTTTTCTCATACTTAAGATGTTTATTGTGTAAAAAAAAAAAATATATATATATATATATACATAATGTTTACAATGCCTTTGCATAGCTCACAAAGTGAATGCTGTTTTTTTTTTTTTTTTTTTTTTTTATTTTATTTATTTATTTTTTTTTTTCCCCCCACCCTACCACAGATGAACCTGCGTTCTGTCTTTACGGCCGAACAGCAGCGAGTCCTTGAGCGTTATTATGAAAATGGGATGACCAATCAGAGCAAAAGCTGCTTCCAGTTGATCTTGCAGTGTGCCCAGGAAACAAAGTTGGACTTCAGTGTGGTCAGGGTAGGACAAATTTCTACATGGCACCTTGGCAATGCATAGTACTAGAACTGCAGTTAGTGTTAATCTACAGAACCTCATGTTTACTGTAGCTATCTGAGAGCTCTTATTAAAATAACTACATTGTTGTAGATTAGACAATATATTGATAAACCTATATTAGCCTCTGAATGCTGGCTCTGGGGCAGACGAAGCATAAACACTCTGTCACTAGAATATAATGTGCAGACTTAAGTTTACTGTACAGCTGTTTTCATATAGCAGCAGTATGAGAGCTGGCTTTAGGCATGCTCTGTTTGTTTGCTCATAGATGACAGCCCCAAACAGTATAAAGATGTAAAAACGCCTGTGAATTACTGGAAGTGGCACCTGCTAAGGCAGTAGAGGTTTTTTCAGGTGAAGATGCTGCAGTGAGAGACATGTTACTGCTCCACAGTTGATTTGTGAGTTCACTGTAATACTGTTGTTGAAATCATTCTCATTGCGAGTTCCGTTCTTTTTACCAAACAGACATGGGTGGGCAACAAAAGGCGGAAACTGGCATCCAAAGCAGACCACAACGGTAGCGCCGCACAAAGCCCCGGTGGTCCCATGTTAGCAGGGAGTGGCGGAGGCGCAGCAGTGATAGGGACTGTCCCCACACCGGATTTGATGGCAGCGCGTGGAACTGCAAGGGGGCTGCACCACCTGGCCCCCACTTCCTCATCGGCTTCTTCCTCCTCCCCATCCTCCTGTTCCTCCCACAGCAGCGGGAGTGGAAACAGCAGCAGCGGCAACAACAATGACGTGATCGTGACGGGGATCTACTCGTTGGCTCGCTCCTCTGGTGGTGGCCGTCTGGAGCCTCCGCAACAGGCTAAGGCTATCAGCAAGGCGACGCTCGTGCATGCGGAGGTGGACCCCCTCACGCAGGTGCACGTGCGTGCCCCTGTGCAGGCTGAGGGCTCGCCACTTCACACCAGGCTGGTGACACTCCCCCGGCGACCCCCGCAACTATCAGGTGCCTGTGATGCGCCGGCCCAAGACAGGAAACTCGTTTCTCCAGGCGAGCCAGCCGGCTTGGCTCGCACGTGGGCTCGGCAGTACCGGCCCCCCCAGCCCCAGACATGGTCATTCCCCCACTCGCAGGCTGTGCCTTCCTCCCTGGCCGGTGCCTCGCACTCCTCATCCCAGTCCTGTTCATCCGATGCGGGTGTCAGGGTCCAGCAGGTCTTCTCCCTGGCAGCTCTGGGAGACGGACAGCCCCGACCCACACTCGAGGGCAGCATACTTAGGGGGCTGACCAAGGCAAAGCCCCCCGACAGCTCAGGGTGCCTCTCCATCGCCATGGAAACCGGGGATGCCGACGACGAGTATGCCCGGGAGGAGGAGCTGGCCAGCATGGGGGCGCAGATACAGATTTGTACAGTAGGGGGCAACAGCGGACACGTCAGCTTAGGGTCTAGTACATATCCACGCATGGACAGTCCTGGGGGTTCGGGTGTGTCACGGAACACTGCTGCTCTCAAGCCCCTTAGCTCTGAACTTTATGGGGGAAAAACTTATCAGGGCCAGTCTGCACCCCCCTCACACTGTCCCCCAAGACAAAGTTCCTTTCTTGGTAACCCAGGCTCACGTGGCAGCTTCCCAGTCAGGCTCCAACAGCAAGGCTCCCCGCTGAGTGTGACCAGCCTGCAGGTAAGGCTGCCTGATGTTGTTTCTAGATGAGAAATTATGGTACCTGCTTAGGTATGGCGTAAACTTGGATCCCAAGTTGCAGGGTTTTTGCAGAATATCAGAGGTGTGTATTGTGAGCTTATTGGTCAGGTGAGTGACCTGATGTAAATTCATTTACCCGTCTCCTCATATCTTTTGCAGCAGGCTTCGGGGGGTCTGGCCGCACCCTGGATCAACAGCAATTCGCGCAAAAGGACAGTAAGTGTCATGTGTGTCACTAGCATGCTTGGCAGCTTGGGTCACTGTTCTGTCCCTGAGAGATGTCCTATGTATTTCCTGTGAGCCTGCACTGCTTTCTGGGAGGTATATGAGTCACTTTATCAGTGAGTATGTAAAGTGAGGATGATGTGAAGAGGGGAGGCTGTGATACTGATCATGATGTCACACTGATCATGTGACATCACGATCAGTTTCATAATGTCCCCTGTGTTACTGAGAGGACATGACCAGTTTTAGAATTACAGTGTAGGGTTGTACAGGTCTCAGCTACAGGGGACATCATGATACTGATCAGATATTCAGTGGAGAAAGTATGTATTGAAATAGAACGTGGTTTGCGATATGTTTATTGTAATGAGGGCCTAGTTCACGTGCCCTGTTACTTTCACACTGCTAATACTACATCTTACATTACACTGAAATATCTACATGTTCAATTAGGTCACATTAAGTAGGAAAGTAACTTTTTTGTTTGCCTTCTCTCCTGGTTACTCAAAAATCCCAGCTGCATACCTTAGCAGACAAAAGCCTTTTTCACAGTTTGAGATGGATTTCTCATCGTACTCGAGCAGTGCTGTTTATGTGGCATCTTGTTGTGTTAAACGGGTTTTGGGTGCTATAAGAGCTCATTTACTCTCCCAGAATGACAGCTAATAATGGCGATGCTAATAAGACCTGAACTATGATGGTTTCTCCTGGGGATTCTGTAGTCTGAACAGTTTAAATTGCTCTGCGCCTAAGTGATAGGCAGCGAAAAGCGGGCCGCTGTAGAGAACGCATCAGGACGTCGCCATGCTCTCCCGTGCAGCGGGATAAGCGAATGGGCCTTGCAGCACAGTGTGAGTGAGGCTGTGTGTTCCCCTAATGCCATAGCTGCAGGACAGGACGCAGTTCAGTGACAGGGACTTGCACGCCTTGAAGCGGTACTGGGACAACGGCATGACCAGCCTGGGCTCTGTATGTCGGGAGAAGATCTCTGCGGCCGCCACGGAGCTCAGTGTTGACAGCGAGATCATCAAGGTATGCGCAGTCTGTAGGATTGCCAGAAAGATGGTTCCTCTGTGTAAGCCTGACCTCTGATCCCTGTGATGAGGCCAAGGGGCATCTTTGTAGAGGCTTCCATTGTATGCATAATTATAGATGATAACCTTTACAGCTTCCATTTAGCAGCTTATAGAATTGCCTCATTTTTTTGGG
>JABJVR010000002.1:44399-55825 GCA_025773905.1 Chitala chitala | reverse complement strand
CCCCCCCCCCCCCCCCCCCCCCCCCCCCCCCCCCCCCCCCCCCCCCCCCCCCCCCCCCCCCCCCCCCCGCCGGGGGCGGGCTGCACAGACTTGGATAGGCAATAGGCGCCGGAAGTACCGACTAATGGGCATCGAGATTCCACCGCCGAAGGGCGGCCCTGCCATATTCTCCAAGCAGTCAAATGCGGAGTCGCCTCGCTCCTTGACTTCCGAGGGCGACGAGGTCAAGACCCCAGAGTTGGGTGATGACGGCGACAGGAACGACGAGGTGTCCATCTGTCTGTCCGAGGGTAAGATAAATGACTCCTGCATAGTGGCGTGTAACGGAAGTCCGTTGGGACCAAGAATGTGCATGTAATATGGGAGAGTCTGTTGTTTCTAGTTTCTGTGGGGAGAGAGAAAAAAATTTAGCTGAACTGTAGATGGTAGCATGATCAGTATCACGAGGTCCTAGCAGCACTGTAAAAACAAGCAAATTTAAAAATCTCCACTTTACATCTTGTGTTCTACTGGGCTAAACCTTTGAAGACTCAGGACAGATACACTGCTTTTGAGGAAAAACAAACATATAGTAGATTATAGTTTCCTGTAATCTAGAGAACACAAGAGTTATATGTTCCTACATCATTTAAAGAAACCTGTGCACTTGAAATCCGTTTGTAAGAAAAACTTTTCCGTATTTGTTTTCTGTAGAGATAATGTAGGAACATCTGTGCTTTAATGGATACAAATGAATTTGTTACATCATCTTAGTACAACGAATAAATTGCTTTGCTAAACTTGTTTAAGAAATGTCCTATAATGAATACATAGTCTTCAATGAAGTGGGTAAACATGTAAAACCTAACATAATTTATTCTGCACATTTATATGGCTCTGTTATGGGGTAAAATTACAGGGGGTACAAATCACTTTTACATCCAAGCGGTGGAAATGTCTTGTGTTGACAATAAATGCCACAAACCGCCACAGGCATGACCAGATTGATCACGGTGTTGTCTTTATTTTTAAACTCAAGTGGGAGTTCACAGGCTTTCAAACAGTGTGTCACCTCTGGGGTGTGGCCCCAGAATTAGGTTCTGTCATTGGTGTCCAAGGGCTCAGAACCACTCCCCTGTGGAAATGCAGCCTCAGCATCCCCCCCTTTGGGTTTTTTGGTGACATTTCCCTAATCCACGTTTCCGGGAACAGCCGCCTGTAAGGACAGTTTCACTTTGCTGTTCCTTTGTACTGCCTATTGCAAACTCACCATTGTATGTTTGCCAAAGAATGTGGCCAGGTAATGTCAGTTTCTGTCGTGTAGTGATGACTGCATCTTCTGTTTGTTTGTGACAGATACTTGCTGTTCTGACATTTGATATGCCTCCCACCGTTTTCTGAGTTGTTCCTGTTACCACAGAATTTTTTTTTGCAGCTTGGTTTGAGACAGTTGGTCCGTTGCTAAGGGACAAATTGCCTCCATTTGTTCTTTGCAGTCTCCTTATTGGGTGGTAATTGTTTGCTGACATCACCTTTTCTCGCCAAACATCTTTTATATGTCAACATTAGATTTAGGTTACAGTAAATCATTAGTACACTGAATAGAGTACATGGCAGATATTTGGGGTACTTGAGAATTTTATAAATATTAAAGACCACATGAGAGATCTGATCATACTTACCAGCTCGTAATAACACAGCTACAGCATCGCACGTGTGAGATCTGGTCCTGTTATGACCTCTTTGACAGGTAGGAGACGTGCTATTGGTGGAAAAAGTGGTCTGTGACACTTGACTGACCGAGACATTTTCACCTCCTCCCAGATGGCGCGAGTGACACCATGCCAAGAGAATACGACGAAGACGTGGAAGGAGAAGCTAACATAGATCTAGCCGAAAATGTGGTAGGGTGACACATCTGCGTTTTGTCTTCGTGCAGAATTAAAGTAAATGATGGTACCAAGTGGAGAATGACCATGTGAGTTTACTGATATTTATGACTGTGGTGCAGATCCATAAAGTAATAATGGCTTTGGTTGTAACAGGTTGAATAGTGGTAGATGGGGACCTTATTAAGTGTAGGTAGGAACTATAAGTAAGGTACTAAAGTTTTGTGAATTAGAGTCCACCTATGTAAATGGGTGAAATCTTTGTCTACTTGGAGATGAATAGCCAATCAGGTTTTTTTTTTTGTTATTTGGGATGAAAAAACCACAGACCATATGGCTTAAGTGGAAATTCTCCACCCTTATTTCCATGGCATGCCCAATGCAGACATCTGTAATTATTGTACTTGTGTGAACTTTTACTTTTTGTTTCTTGTGAATTTAGCCACTCATTTACAGTATCAGAGCTCGTTTCTGTTGGCACCCGACTGTCTGTTGGTCAGCCCGTTGCGGGCCTTTCTGAAACTCTTGCTGTTTTTGATCAGAAATGTTGAGTCGTGGTGTAGACCAGTCCCTCAAAGGCCATTAAATGGCTCAGTGTAGTTGAATTAGCAGCTGAGTCGGGACAGAAAAGCAGCACGCAGGGTTCAAAGGAACACTGTCCCTCGAGTCGACTTCCAAGACAAACTTTCAATTATCTGAGGCTCAGCAGGTCCTAAATGAGGACAAGGCAGCTGTTTTTAGGACATTATTTCTAGCATTTTCAATCCTATTCAGTTTCATGACAAGACAGTGTGTCCATGTAATTAATGAAGTTAATCAACTCCATTAAAAAAATTAATAAACCTAACTAGGTATCAAATGGAAAAATATTGTAAATTATCACATACTTTTAAACAATCATGTGCATGGTGATGAAGACCATTGCAATTGGTAGTTCTGTGTAGTAATGGGTAAAAATCTTATGAAAGTATGAATTTTCTGTAATTAAAAATATTGCACAGCTTATGGGAGTTTCAGCGGGACACCTTTTTCTTTTTTAAATTGTGGTCTCCTGGCTTACATTTTTTCCTTACAGAAGATTGAAATAATTGATGATGATGAGGAAGAGGAGGTGGATGACAGTGGTGACGTGATTGGCTCAGACATGGACCATATGCAGAGCCTACTAGAGTTTAAGGTACAGAATGATCTGGGTGCATAAATGTGTGATGATTGTGCTGTAGGATGGATGCTTTTCCTCCAGTGGGCTGTACACATAAATACATCTGACTCTGAAAAGCATGATGCTCCTAAGAGATTCGGGATGGCGCTGTTGTTTTGGCCAGTAGTAATACTCTTTCGTGTTGGATGCTTTGCTGTTGACTTTGCGGTCTTTTCGGTTGCCATGCAACACTGGCGTTCACTCGCTCTGCGTCAGGAGGTACAAGCTTCTGTCATAATAAAAAGCCCCTGCTGGTCTCGCTGATGCCTTTCTGGATTTTTACTGCCTGAATGAACTTTGGAATGCTGTCAGCTGGAATGAAAAATCTTGAGGTTCACCGCTGGATACGGAAGTGACTCAGTTGTCCTGAAGAGCAAAGGGCAGGCTCTGGTAACCTACCATAAAAGGTTAAGAGTGACTTATGCGGGTTCTGGGGAGTCTTCAGACTGCGGGTTGGGCACTTCAGGGCTTACTTCTGCAGGCCTGCTCAAGGCGTGTCCTGCTCTGAGAGGACCCCTCATTTCAGTCCTGCAACTAGGTCACGCTCTTGGCATGTTCATACCTATTGCTGGTCCGCGTCTCATGCCAGGCGACGTTATCGCTGATGTATCCTGCCGTGGCCTCTGTGTCTGGGTCACGGATAAAGGTCTCACTGTGTGACGTCAGACAGGGTGCTCATTTGCCCTCCCAGCGGCATTCGCTGTCGCGGATGAGGTCAAGCTACATATCACTGCTTTGCTGCTCTGTTTTCTTCTGGGACAGGATTCCCATGAAGATCATGCTCCCTTCTGTTTTTTTTTAAAGCCTCATGCTAGCAGGACTTTGCAGACAGAAGTCTGGCTTTAATAACACAATGTTCCCACATGTAACTGAATAGATACAACGTTTTAATCAAAATAGTCAAATTTGGAGCTATGCGCCCTTGTATCCGAGGTGAGTCCCCTTGTGTCCGAAGTGGGTCCCATCTTTATTCAGAAATGCATTAAACTGAAGCCCTTAAATTACTTCCATTCCATATTACCTTTTTGTTTAAACTGTTCATTGGACATAAATAACTGAGCATTCTCTCACTATGAGGACCTTGATGAATGCCTTTAAAGTTAATTTTTAACCATAATATGCACAGTATGTATTTACCGTAATTTTATAACACCCAGCTTGCAATATTTTTACAATGGTGAGTCCATTTGTGGCTTTGTGACCAGAAAACAGCTTACACTTCGGCCGTGTTTCAGCAGTGCAGAGATTTTACGCTGCAAAAGCGTCGTGCCGATGCATTTCTGTTTATGTCCGAAACCTTCATGCTAGCAGTTAAAGGACGCATTGGCAGACGTGGCGCGTCGCCGACCTTTGCGGGAACCGCAGCCGCACCTGCTTTGTGCCACAGACGCGTCTTTAAAATGCCAGGCGGGACTCACAGTCATGCATGGCTAGCCAAGCCTCAAGCTGGCCCTGCTGCTCGCTGCTAGTAATCTTCACCCTCGCCATGACAGCAGAGCTCTGAAATCCACAGAAATGGTACCAGACTTTCCTGGGCTTTGTGAGCATGTGTCAGTGGGAGCAGGTTCCTCTGGTTCTGAACTGACCTGTGGGTTCTGCCATGTCACGGAGACACCGCACATCCCGATCAGACCGAACTTTGGTGTGAATTCGAATAAGCCTCAAGTGTGTGTCCCTTCCCCTGTTGGAAGCGGAAGCCATTGAGGCGTGGCTGTGACGGACACAGCCGATGCTCATTGGTGGGTGGAAGAAACTGAGCAAAGACATGAATGTAGGATGCACCTTCCTTTACACGTAAGTTTCAGAGTTTTGGCTGTTTGACCACGCAACTTACTGAACACTTTCACTTGGTTCTACAGATGGAAGGCATCAGCCAACTGTTTTGACAGTTTTCACATTAGCAGAAAATTTGAAGTTGCCGTTGACTTAAAGCTGAGGGAGATTATGGTAAGCAAATTGTAGCTGTTTACCACAGACAGTCAGGTGCAAGAGTTTCATTGTGCCCTTGTGTTGTTTTACAGCAGGAGGAGGTGCGTTGCCTAGAAAATGAGCTAGAGAACCAAAAACAGAAATATTACAAGCTTCAGAACTTCACCAGAAACCTGCTGAGTGCCGTGAGGGTCATGGACCAGGAGAAACAGCAGGTAACAACAGATGTCGGTGCTGGTCCTGTTAGAAAAGAATTGCTGTTTTGATCACATCAATTTGGTTTGACAGTCATTCCATTCAGTTCTGAATTGGCACAGTATGTATAGAGGAGGTGGCATGGTGGTTAGCACTGTACACCCTCGCACCTCCGGGCCTGGGATTCGATTGCTGCCTTGGGTCTGTGTGCGTGGAGTTTGCATGTTCTTCCTGTGCTTTGCGGGTTTCCTCCCACAGTCTAAAGATGTGCAGGTTAAGTTGATTGGTGTCTCCAAATTTCCCATAGTGTGTGTGTGTGTGTGTGTGTGTGTGTGTGTGTGTGTGTGTGTGTGCGCGCCCTGTGGTGCCCTGCCTCACCCTGGGTGTCCCCTGCCCTGTGCCCTATGTGTCCTGGGATGGGCTCCAGGTTTCCTGCGACCCTTAATAGGATGAAGCGATATAGAAGATGACTGACTGACTGAATATATAGAGGTGTCTTACCTGTATTCAAGTTTAAAATAACTGATGAAAGAGACTTTGACCCAAAATCTTTAAACTTGATGGTGATCCAGTGGCATTGCCTGTGGAAATTACTGACGCGTTCCCTTTTCTTTGCAAGGAGCTGTTGGCCAGTCTACCTCAAGAAGTGGAAGAAGACTGGGATCTGAATTCCGAAAGCAAAATGGACCCTAGCGCCAACGTGGCAACTGTCCACTGCAACCCCTCTGCATCAGAGGAGGGTGACGGCGCTGGGGCCTTGTGATAATGCACCACAACCACGTGCTCTGTGCAGTGCCTGCAGAAGCCCCCACCTCACTGTTAAAGACTTTCACAGCCATTTTCTGCTGCCCTTTCGACCTCCCGGTTGGTAGGATAAGCCCCAGAGAAATAAATGCCACTGACTTGACCGAACACGTACTGCGTTTGATTTTTCACGCTGCCCTCGCTGAGGGCTTAAAGGCACGTGTGTGCTTGTTGTCCACTTTGTCAGTAGCACTGCTTACTGGATTCACTTCTGTTTGGTATTTTACACATGATGTTTTGTCAGTATTATAGCCATTCTTATATGCACGCACACACACACATGCTTAGACCAAAGTGAATCATTTAATCATGGTCAACAGGTTAAAACCCAGATTCAACAGTATTATGTATGATTGATTTAAAAGGACAAAAAGAACGCTTGACACGTGATGAAAAATGGCACCAAAATGTCCACGTGACGAGGTGCTGCACTGAATAGATGCTTAACATATTTACATACTTTTAAGTTAACACGTAATAGTATTGTGATAATACGTGTTTTGCTCCATTGGAACAAATATTAAGAATAACTTTCGTATAAAACAATTGTGAACTATGAAAAAAAAAATCCCCCGTAATGTTGCTCTATTTTCATATTTAAATCATTTGTGCAAATATCCCTAAAATGGTTTGGAAGTTATTAATTCCTGTGCGACTAATATATTTTAATATTTGATTATATTCCTTCCGATTGCAGAGCGCGTAAGCACGTTCATGCGTTATGTAATTCCCTAGTAATTATTTTCAAAAGCCGCGCGCTCCCTCTTGTGTAACTTTCTCTTATTCCTGGCTGGCTCCAGGGCTACAGCGTGACTTTCACACATTTCCACAACGAGCTGTCTTTTTTTAAAACCGATTAAAAAAAACTTTCCCGTCTTTCAAGTCGGGTTTTTCTGTGCGCTAGTATTGATCCAGCAGTCCCGTAGCTTTATTACCATTATATATATATATTTCTTTATTTTCGGCTTTGTTTTCGTGCGGCCGGGACAGGGAAATCCTTAATTTATTGCGTCAGATGTACGTCATCATGTGTTCAGTTTCCATGCTGTTCAGGTAATCTGTGGCGGCCATATTCGCATCTATAGGAATACCAGAGACTCACTCAATTTATAAAGAGTACGATCTGGAGGTCCGGATGACAGCAGCGTTCACCGTGTCCTACCAGAAAACACAGATCCGTCGTTATTACTTCGACTGAAAAAGGAGGGTGTCACGCAGCCGGCTGGTGCAATGGAAAAGTGCAGTCTGAAATAATGCTCTAGTCTCATAGTATGATGCCTTTTTCTCAACCGCAAGGTTCCTGGCACAAAATGGAGGTGCGTACCGTTACTACTGAGGTATGTATCGATTATATCAGTTGCCTTTTATGTTTTTAAAGTTTCCAGTCTTGCGCGTACTGCATTGCCGCAACTTGTGTGCAATAACGCCGCAAAGCGCATTTGTTGGTGCGATTTAAATTCGTCACGCAGCACGGCGCAACTTGGTGAGCCTGGCCTGTCTAGTACGGAGAAGTTTAAGTCGCTTGCTCATGTGTGTTTTCTTTTATTATTTAGGTACGATCGTAATTAAAATATGCAGAGGTATGTCATTTTGAGCACTTATGTCAAGTTTATTTTGTAATTTGGAAGATGGACGGCTTGTCCGGAGTCAGATGCATATTCAATCATTTTTGGATTTGAGACCTTTTCGTACAATGTGATCTGCCACATTTCCCACGTGATTGTGGTAGAACGTTGAGGGTAATAGTTTAATGCGAAGATTCTAAATAATAATGAGCCGAGAATGGCAATTAGACCGAGTGCGCTGTGTGCACGGGCGGGGGGGGGGGGTGATTCGTTTAATTAGCAGAACAGGGTAAAACGAAATGTAGCCTACATTATATAGTTCCTCACAACACTAAGTTGTTGGTTTAGAATGATTGTAGGTCATGGTTGAATGACACGTCTGGAAAGAAATGAAAAGGTCCTCTTTACATTGTGTACATCTGTTCCTAAAAGTAACTTGGTGTAAGTCCGGTCATTATTTTACGTATATGTATTTTTTCTGAAGGATTTGCACTGGAAAAAAAAGATATCTAGTACATTGAACGTCAACGTTATTTAAAGGTATCGTAATCATTCAGATAAAATCGGTAAGGAGTTGCTGAACGTCATCACCACAGTCAGTGAGTGCGTTTGCAGAAACGCATATTTACGCCCCGACAAAAAGGATTTTTTTTTTTTTTTTATTACCGAAGAACCCAGTCTTATGAATTGGCCACCGTAACAAAGTGATTTATAGGGTTATGTTCAATGTGTCCGTGTTTAATAAGACATAAAGGCTATTTATATCACAAAAATGAGTACAGCGTTTTAAAGGTCTCGCGGTATTGTCTTGGTGACTTAATAATTAGCTATAATGATGTGTACGTCTCCAATTATAAAACTGTAACACGTGCTAACAAATGCACAAAAGGTGAAGTAAAATAGAGAAATGTATGAATGTGCCATTCATAAACAAATGTAGATACAAAATCACTTGGTAACCCGAAGCCTTAGTTCTACTGTTGCATTTATGATGCAGGGATTTTCAGTTGTCGTGGTTTACCATGGCTGTCTTTTGTCTTACTCGACCTCTGTATGGACTGTGTGGGACCATCTCTTAGCCTTCATTTCATCAGCAGAAACTGAAGGCTATCTGCTGACCTCAGATAAAGGCAGCAACTTGGGAACAATAAGCTGGTTCATGGCTCGCGACAATGGCTTTGTGCCCCAAGCCGGCATTGTCCTTGCAACCCCCCCACCCCGCACCGTTTCGCCATATGAAAAACAGCCTGACAAAGTACAAAGGCGCTGCAGATACTGTGGAAGACTTTACCATTTGTAGCATCTGAGGGAAAAAAAAAAAAAAAAAGACACCCGAAAAGAAACAAAAGGAAATTGAGTGTCACATGGTCACCATAAAGACACTGAAAACGTGTCTCTGCTTCATTGCTCCTGCCTCCTGTCGTTCCCTCAGCACCCCTAACCACTGACAACCAGGGACGCACCCAATGCCGGGGTGCCCGCATGTTACCAAGACACAGTAGAGGTGTCGCGCTAGGCAGCTGTCAAAAGAATGCTGTTCTCTTGTTCCTAAGTCCATCCAGTACAAATGTCACGGCAAGCATGAGTCAGAAATGCGTATGATTCTGAAAAGGGTGTCTACCTATTTCCAACGTGACACCTACTGGTTGTCCGCACTCATGCTGATTAGTCCGCTTCATTACAAGTCTGTGAACACGTTCAACCTGATGTATTGGGTATATGTGTCGTTCTGACTGCGCACCAGTACCCCTTTGCCTTTTAGAAGCCTTTCAGGGGGCCCATTAAGTGGCAAAGTTGACTTTGACTTGTCCAGTTTAGCTTTAACATAATGCTGTGGCAGCAGACATTTGTTACTGTTGTGTCAAAAGACTGTTAAGGATTTTAAAGGTTGAATTCTGGTTTCATGAATCCCAGATTTGATGATAAATCATTTTATAAAGTGAAAAAGTGCCTCACTGGCTCATATATTATTTTGAAGTGTTTTAAGCAATTGCAAGCAGTGTTGGAGGACTGCTGAAATTTAACACACGTTACCAACAAAGGTGCTGTTGGGTTTGATCTTGTAAACTGTGTTGCATCAGTATTTCGTGACTACACAACATTCTTCATGCTTCTGGTGTAAATTTATTTGTGGTCCACTATCAGATAATTTTAAAGCCTCAATATGGGGGGGAATGGCATTGTGTGACATGCTGGTTAAAAAATAAAACTGTCCAGCCCTTCTGCTTTTTCACTCTGCATCCTGCCCCCCCCCCCCCCGATTCAGTGCTTCTGATAAACGGCATGAGTCATCTCGTCTCAGCGCTGGCCAGAATACTTTAAATCGATCCACAGAGTAATGTTGTAAAATGGCACGAAATGAAATCGAAAAGGGCTAGGATGTCCAGAAGACGCTCTCGCTCCGTCTGTCTCTCTCATTCATTCATTACAACACACTGCGAGGACAGAGAATAAATTCTGGGAGATAAAAGTCCTCACGACCATGGCCGCAGATTTTTTTTCTTCTTCATAGGGAGGCACATATGCTGAAAAAGGAGAATGTCTGTCTGTCTGTCTGTCTGTCTGTCTGTCTGTCTTTGGAAGATTCCTCTCAATGCTGAAGCAGGTCTCTGATTGTAGAGTCAAGTGAGAATGCTGTGTTAAAATCATCACGTGTGGCCTGCACACACAATTACAAACGGTTGATTAATGTTCTACATGCTAAGTCTGCAGTGATTTATTTTTAAATGTATTTTATCATTTTTTTTTTTTTTACAGCAGTGGCTTAGGTCACGCTGTCTTTTGTTGCTCTATCACGCGGCTTCAGGCTTTTGCAAGTTTATTCCTGGGAGGATGATGATGCAGAAATACAGTGTGACATTATTAAAAATACTCGGTGTGAATGTCAGTGCTCTCTATGAAGGTAGAGGTCATTAAAGGTGTCGGGTTCACAAGTGCATAAATGAGAGAAATGGCTTATGGGGAAACACACTAATTACTGTTGTAAGAAATGAGAAAAATAAGCAAAGTATCCAGACCGATATAGATGTAGCATACATACTGCTTCACATAGTTTGGTGACACGAGAAGTTGTTCCTACAATTCTGGTTGATGGTCTCCTAGAGGTATATAAACAGTCCACCAAGCTAAATTTATTTTGTTTGTTTTTTTTTTTTATTTTTTTTTATTGCCTACAAAGCTAAGACCTACAGTCATTACATTTCAACAACCACTTCAGCAGCAGACCTCACCATCACCAGGGACCAGAAACACATTGATCATTTTGGCAATAGCCAGAGTGGGTCTTCTTGTACAGCTAAGCTTTACAGGATTTTGAAAGCTATTCGTATCTGAGGCACATCAGCAGTCTAGATTTAGGGGGAAGATTCACAGGCCTGAACTGCAGAGATGGGATTTAGTTTATAATCCCAGGAACCATCTGGAAGTTCCGACCCTTGAGTTTTCTGTTGCTTGTTGTTGTTTTTTTTTTTTTTTTTTTTTGGTGTGTCGGGAACATCGGTGCCCAGGCAAAGCCATGAGACTGAATGTTCATGTATTAAGTTGATTGGTGTCAGATTGTCATGGCACCTTTTGTGTATTAGAGAGGTTTGCGTTAAACATTTTCTGCCGTGTATGTTCATTATGTGGGATAAAGAACAGATGGCTGTGAAAGTTCTCCTAAGGCAAATGCAACAGATGCGCATAAAGATTTATTTCTACTTTGTTGCTCTATTTTTAATCCTTGTGTTTAACCAGGTGTGAACTAATACTATAGCCAGCATTTTATCCAGAGCTGCTGTGTGTGTGTGTGTGTGCGTGCGTGTGTGTGTGCGTGCGTGTGTGGCCCTAGGCTAGTTCAAGACCTTGAGCTCCCAGCCTTAATAT
>JABJVR010000002.1:17740-35681 GCA_025773905.1 Chitala chitala | reverse complement strand
GCCAAGTGCTCCCCCCCCCCCCCCCCGGTGTTTATCCGTTTTAATGGAATCTATTTTGGAATACCTGCTTCTTACAGCTTTACCCTCTGTACGGCTCAGGAGTGCTTTGGGTCGGTTTCACGTAATCTGCTCCCTTGTCTTCTTTTTTGTACCCCAGTTTGAAATGCTGACGGGAACTTTGCCGTTCCAAGGCAAAGACAGAAGCGAGACTATGAATATGATCCTCAAGTACGTACCACGACTGTTGACATGGTCTCACACACATGCTGTCAGCGGGTTCCAAAACACATGCATCCTTGTATCTTCAAACACGTCAGATGTGTTAAAAAGTGTGAAGGAACACCGTGTCTTGTTTGGGATTGCATCGTATGTAAAAAGCATGCAGCCTTGTCACGCGGTCATGATAAACAAGGCTGTTTTCATCGTGGGCTGTAGTAAAAACGTGAAGAATAAGTTAAAATGCCTATATAGTGGTGTTGGGTGCTGGTTTTTATTTGAGTGAAGTTGTTGTGTGTGGCAGACATGGTGATGTGCTGCTTCTGGCCTTTCTCAGAGCTAAGCTAGGGATGCCTCAGTTCCTGAGCCTGGAGGCCCAGTCTCTGCTCCGGATGCTGTTCAAGAGGAATCCAGCTAATCGCTTGGGTACGCTGCCTCTGCGCTTCTTTCCTTGTGTGGCAGTTACAGGCCTGGGCCTCTGAAGCCTGAGCGTGCGGGACAGTGGCCCCGAGTCTTGGGCTTAGGTGGGGGAGGGGGGTGTTGTCATGGCGGCGGCTCGAGAGTGGCTAGCTTTCCCAGGTTGCAGAACGAATGTTTTGTAAGACGTGTTTGCCTGGCGGAGCACGAAGCCGCCCGCGCGCAGGAGGCTACGGAGAATGACGAGACAGGCGTGTGTTTACACCGCACGTGCATGCACATCTAAAGCTGGTCTTTGTGCTCCCGTTTCATAGGAGCAGGTCCCGATGGCGTAGAAGAGATCAAAAGACACCCCTTCTTCTCCACCGTAGACTGGAATGTAAGTGACTATAGATAAGTTGTCAAAACAAAAACAGTAGATGCCTTTGGTTTTACTGCGCAGCCCTACCTGGAACAGGCAGACAACAAAAAGTGCATTGTATGGCGGAAAGATTAGAGCAAACCCCGGGTAACGGGCCGGAATGGCCGTGGAGTGGCAGTTGACGGCGCCCCCGTCTGTCTTGTTGGTGTGGCGGGGGCACCAGCCGGCCGGGCTGCGGTCCAGCTCCAACTGCGCCGCGCTAATGAGCCCCGCAAGACACCTTTAGGAGGCGGCAGCGCTCAGCGAAGCGTGAAGCGGAGACAAGACCACCCCCGCTGAGCGGACAAGGTTAATCCGTCTGTCCCGCTGCCCTCCGCCACGGGAGCGTGACACCGCCGTGCTCTCGAGCCGTCCTGACCTCTACCTGCTCCAAAGTGCCGGCTGTGCTGTGGAGAGGGGTGGCAGAGGGTCAGGGGGGGGTGAATGTAGGATAATAAGTGATGCAGGCCTTGGCTGAGTGCCTGACGCCAGTGCCCCAGGGTGTGATCGATGGGATGCCGTTTGTTGTCAGGGTAACCAGGTTTGCGACCGAGAACAGAAAGTAGGAATCAGAGAGTCGCTTCATTCGACTTTATTTATCATCACAGGCTCTGTACCGGAGAGAGATCCAGCCACCATTTAAACCAGCTTCTGGGAAACCGGACGACACGTTTTGCTTTGACCCCGAGTTCACAGCAAAGACTCCCAAAGGTGGGGAAAGAGCAACGACAGCAGTGCTGACGTGCAGCTGCTTCCTAGCCCTCGTTACGTTGTCCAGCGTTGCAGTTGTTAATTTAAGCCTTGGCTCACAGACACCTTGGGTATGTGGGCACTGGCTCTAACTCATGCCCTGCGTGTCCCCACAGACTCGCCAGGTGTTCCACCGAGTGCCAATGCTCACCAGCTCTTCAAAGGCTTCAGCTTTGTGGCTCCTGCCTCCCTGAATGAAACCAAGGCCCCCCCCATGGTCAACATTCTCCCCATCGTGCAGGTTGCTTATCCTTGTTAGCAAGCTATGACCTCATGGCTGCCTCCAGCTTGCCTGTCAGTCCTGGCTTGCATGGTCTTGTGCTGTCAGTATGTTTTGTCACCAGTGCCTCTTTTCCCTTTTCTGCTTAGTGTCAAGGGCACAGGAAGAATTGGGGGGGGGTGTACAGTGCCATTAAGATGTATAAACTAAAAGCTGTAAATATTGGTGCGGGAAGCATGTCCCTTGTTCCCTTGCTCAGTGTAGCCCGTTGTGCTCTTGGGGGTATGGAAATAATGGATATACACTGACACCAAGGGTGCTTGTAGCATCATGCTAGCAGAGGAAGGTGGGTGGGAGTCGAGGCAACGTGCAAACCCACGCAATCTTATTCAGATGTTTATGATTCTGAGGAGGCTGACCTGCAGTGAGAAGTATTAAAAAACCCTGCTAGACTTAAATATCTTGTTCCAACTTTAAGTCTTTTCTAAGCGAACCGTTTCTCACCTCACCTCAGAGCACCGTGTGTATTTGCCATGCGTGTAAAGTTGTGACCCTGTAACCTGTAGGCGTCTGGTTTGCAGCAGATGCACGGCTCCTCGGCTCAGTTCCCGGACATGTACGAACTGAAGGAGGACATTGGTGTGGGCTCCTACTCCATCTGCAAGCGCTGTGTTCACCGAGTCACTGGCATGGAGTTTGCAGTCAAGGTGCTGTTGAATGTGGAATGGATTTTACACGCCTTTTTTTTGATTATGTTTAAGCCATCAATATGACTTGCCAGTCATAACTGCAGTTGCCAAATGAAATGCAATTTGAATGTGGTCTCATTCGCCTGCAGTTTTGACTTGTACAGTAGTTGAATACTTTGCCCAGTAGAGGGCAGCAAAGCCTCACTTATGATTACTGTCATACACATACAATAAAGTCTAGCTGTTTCTGCCCTGTTAACGGTTTAATCCTTTTTCTTTTTTTTCCTGTTTGCTCTAGATAATAGATAAAAGTAAGAGAGACCCATCAGAGGAGATTGAGATTCTCATGCGATACGGTCAACATCCTAACATAATTACTCTGAAAGACGTAAGTTGAAGCTGTGTGTATATGAACAATTTCAGATGTGTAGAGCACATGAGACGGGACTGCTGCCACGTACAAACTAGACTATGATGTTATTGCGTCTGTGGCCTTTGTTTCCTTGGTTTTTTAATATCAGACTGCGTAAATAAAATTATAATATGTTTTGAGCTATGTGAAGCTGATAGTTTGTTGCTCTAACACTGGAGAACCTCGCTGCCCTTTCACTTTTCTCCAGATAATTATATGGTTGTCAGACTTTGTCAGTTTTATCGTATATTAGACATTCGTGGTTTCACTCCTTTAACTGTGTATATTAGAGGTTTACGGCTCCGCTCGGTATCACTGCTTCCGTTACGAGTGACCCCACCCATCCTGGCTGCCGCAGGTGTACGACGAGGGGCGCTTTGTGTACCTCGTGACTGAGCTCATGAAGGGCGGGGAGCTGCTGGACAAGATCCTCAGGCAGAAGTTCTTCTCTGAGCGTGAGGCCAGTGCAGTGCTGTACACCATCACCAAGACAGTGGATTACCTGCACTGCCAGGGGGTAAGGGCTGAGAGGAGGGGGTCGAAGTGGGAACAGCAGCGAGGTAGGCGATTGGGTAGGAGGGAGAGGTGGGGACAGCATGGGGGCGGGTGATTGGGTAGGAGGGAGAGGTGGGGACAGCATGGGGGCAGGCGATTGGGTAGGAGGGAGAGGTGGGGAGAGTGTCGGGGCAGGCGATTGGGTAGGAAGGAGAGGTGTGGAGGGGTCAGGACCAGACAGGTGGTCTTGTTGGCAGTTGGGCAGTAATGAGAGTGTAGTCTTTAGGCACCTCTGACAGGCCTTAAACAGTGTTATGGTTTAACTCACATGCACCAAGATGAGCCTTTTTGTGTGGATGTCATTTGTGTTGATGTTGTGTTGTAAAATAATGCAGTTATGGCCTTGTGCACTGCACAGAATCGAGCCTTAATGTTCTGCTTAAACAAGGTTTGTGTGATATATTTTTTTTTTTTTTTTTTTTTTTTTACGTCCATACAAGAGGGTGGGGTTATGATGTCTGAAGCTGGGGTGTTCCAAGTAACTTCTGTTGTGCTTTTGAAACTGGCTTGTCCAGTGTACGAGTTACACCAGCTTGATCAGAGTCTGCCCTTAGGCATGGCTCAGTTTTCCACTCCTGCCGCGTGCTGGCGGTGGAGCTCTGAATCCACCTGTAGCTCCACCTGTGCTTCTCGTGCAGGTGGTCCACCGGGACCTGAAACCCAGCAACATCCTGTACATGGACGACTCCGGGAACCCGGACTCCATTCGCATCTGCGACTTCGGCTTCGCCAAGCAGCTACGTGGGGAGAACGGCCTGCTCCTCACGCCCTGTTATACGGCCAATTTCGTAGCTCCTGAGGTGCGAGTCTGGCATGGTGGGCGGGGTCGAAACTTAATGGGCGAAAACAGGATGTAAGATGAGAGTGGGGGGGGGGGGTAAGAGAGAAATTAATTTATAAAACAATAATAGTTTTATACTGGTGGTTTTTGCGAGGACTTAGAGAGCGGCTTGTACAGCTCTTCTAAAGGTACAGAGGAACATTGTGATGTTTTTAAACAGTAAGCTATCCTGCATGCCAGTGCGGCATTCACCTTATTTGGAGTGTACGCTTTTAAAGTTGAAATGACGGTGAAGGTTGCATACCAGGCTGGTTTTCATCGTAAATGCTCCCATGCCGCTGTAGACACATCTCCCAGTTTTGTGGGAGAGCTGTGTGTCCGCACTCGTGCTTGCGTGCAGAGGCGAGTAAAAGCAGAGTTGTGCTGTGCATTGCAGGTCCTAATGCGCCAGGGATACGACGCGGCCTGTGACATCTGGAGTTTGGGAGTGCTCCTCTACACCATGTTGGCAGGGTAAGCACACACACACACACACACACACACACACACACACACACACACACACACACACACACACACACACACACACACACGTGCACAGGTGTGGATGCTTACAAGAGTTACCCTTGTGGCTCTGGACTTGTAGCCACAAGGTCATTGGTTCAAGTGCTGTGAGTATCCTTGTTATACCCTTGAGCTTTTGGTCTGGATTATATTGCGTGTCCCCTTTTGGCAATGTTTTCTGTAAATCCGAACATGAAAAAGGCTTTCATTTTTATGAGCATCTCTTGTAGATGTGGTACATGTTGATATTGTTGCAGTTGAAGGTACCCTTGAAGAAGTGGGTTTTTTATGTTCTTTGTGGCTACATTTCAAAAGCGTAATGCAACCGCATGCATATTACATGATACAAATAGGAGCGTCCATTTCCTCTTACCATGAATTATCTGTTAAATAATTCATTAAACTTGTTGTATCTTTTAAGGTTGAACTTTGCAGGCTCTTCCTGGTGTCATTACTTTGAAGTAAACTTTTGAAACAAGGTAGATTAAGTTATGCAAAATAAGTTAAGTATGCATTTGGAAAATTAATGCTACAAAGGACATAACCAATTTTCTTTGTTTTTCATCCCACATCAGTATGTCCCATGTCACAGAAATGATACAACAACTGGTGTGATGTTCTCAGAAAACGGATCAGTCGTTTCTGTTGACAGTGGCTCATGCTGCTCAGAACCAAGTAAACTTTAAAAAATGTGGGTTCTAAAATGTGCTTTAAACTGTGCAAAACTTTTAAAATTTGAGAAATTTCTGTATTGAGACTTTGATTTTTACTAGTAATATGGTATAAATGACACAATATAGTCCTCCTTTGATCCTGGTGTTGAAGCAACTCTCAATGGCCTTTGTTGTCCCTCGGGTGAAGCTTCAATGAAGGGGATACATTAGGAGTCAGCTGCTCTACAAAAGCGTCCCACTCAGATGGTGCCCAGGCGGGCACCGGGTACACACATGCACAGGGATAAAGTTTAGAGAGAGGTTAGCAAATAATATGAACACTAGCAGCCCCATAGCAAAATGTTACAGTTACATTAGCATGTATAGCATGCGCCAGCAGCAGTAATTACCGAGAGCTACGGAGAGTGTCCTGTGAAGGCAAAATTTAAAAAGTAGGTCTTTAGTCAGGATTTAAAGATTGAAACAGATTCAGTATCCCATACATATCCAGGCAGACTATTCCATAGAACTGGACAATGCTTGTACTGGGAAAATGTCAGGGTGGGGAGATTTCACTAGTACACAGTGACTGAGGGTTTTTTTTTTTTTTTTTAAGTTCTGAAAGTAAATGTATTGGACTTTATTTCCTGTTGGTGACAAACGTTTCTCCCTTTCATTATTTTCTGTGCTGTAAACTGAAATCGGAGAAAAATAAGGCGTGTTGTGCAGAGATTAGGACCACATGTAGAGCAAGTTTCATGGAAGTGTTACTGTAACTGAATGACTTAAATTAAAATAACAATCGATTAGTCATAATTGCACGTGTCTCTTACAGAATCTTTCGCATTTGTGAAACTGAGCATGCCTAGAACAATCTTTTTCAAAATGCTTAAGAAATGTCAGTAGGAACACAGTTAGGATAGTATCTGCTGCTAAGTGAAATGCATAATGGGCAATCGCCTGGATGGAATGTCGGCAGTCGTATCGAACCACATACGACATCTGTGCTTCACGAATGTGCGCAAACTAACGCGAGCGTTAAACCCAGGGCATGTACATGTTGATAGACGCAAATCCCTCATTGAGATTTCTGACGTCTTTTCCCCCCTATAGGTACACCCCCTTTGCGAATGGCCCTAATGACACCCCCGAGGAGATCTTGCAGCGTATCGGCAGCGGCAAGTTCTCCCTCAGCGGGGGCAACTGGGACGGCGTGTCCGACACCTCCAAAGTACGTTCCTTCCCTCCCCGATGATGTCTGTCGCAGCCTGCGCAGACGCTGATCACTATGTACGCGGGAAATCTGCGTGTCTGCGTGTTCACGTATGCAAGGCGTGTGAGGTCAAGATGCGTATGGGGTAACGTTGCCGAGTTTGTAGTGCCGTCTGAGACCTCGGCTCTGACCACCAGCGCTCTTCTCCTTTGTGTGTAGGACTTACTGTCCCACATGTTGCACGTGGATCCTCACCAGCGCTACTCAGCAGACCAGGTTCTGAAGCACCCATGGATCGCCTGCCGTGACCAGCTCCCGCACTTCCAGCTCACACGGCACGAGGCTCCGCACCTCGTCAAGGCAAGTGCGGGCACTCACGGAGTGTGTGGGACAGCGTCGTTTGGCTGGGCGTCCAAACCTGCAACCCCAGTAGCCGAGACCTGCGTAACCTACCGGTGTGCACAGCTCAGCTGTAGTGTCAGCAGTTCTGAGAGCTGGCTGCATGTTTTGATGCCAACGTATGGGCAAATTAAATTACAGGGTGACTTTGTAAGACCTAGGGTTTTAGCCTGTGTTCTGGTCAATGTGTCAGAAGTTTGAGTATGTGCTGGTTTGTCTTGTGCGTGTCCGTGTTTTGAGACGACCTCGGAAGTTGATTGCCCATGCGTATGTTAACGTGTCGATCCCGATTGCGATTCTGTGTCGCAGGGGGCAATGGCTGCAACGTACTCGGCACTGAACCACAAGTCGGGCCAGCCGGTCCTGGAGCCAGTGGCAGCTTCTAGCCTGGCCCAGCGGAGGAGCATGAAGAAGCTGACTTCCACTGACCTGTAGAGGGCGCTCCTCATTTCTCTGCTGCCCACAGCCAGCTTGTCCTTCCTGATTTCTTCCCCACCCTTGCAACCCACCAGCCTGCATCCTTCCAGATCCCCTACAGAGCCTGCACTGACATCAGGGAGGCTACCTGTCAAAGCAGGGCCCAAGGGAATTTGAATAAATCATAATATGTGTATGTGGTACTGACCGGACAGGCATCCTTAGTGAAAATATTATTTATTCATTTTGTTCCTATCAACACTCAGCACTCCCCCCTGCAGAAGCTGAGTTAAAACACCAGCTCAACCCTCCCCCTTCCCCAAAATCCTCAGCTCACTGTGACTGGCTGACCTAAAGCTGCTTTGGTGAACTGTGCATTGTATTCATGACCAACCACACACTTCAGCCCCCCACCCAGTCGCCTCTTTCGGTCACTGTCGTCAAAGCTAACGTCCCAGGGCTCCAGAGAGCTTCGCGGCGGAGCCCCCGGGCGCACACGCAGCACGGTGGCGTCGTGGCCAAAATCGTAGAGTTGGTGTTGGAGTATGGGACGTTAAGTCTGAGGTCACCTTTAGAGAAACAGAAGGAGTTAAACTCTTCAGGCTTGCGGTCTTTCTAACACAGCATCAGAAGTTTGTTCCCGGAAACTTTCTTTGTATCAGCGAGTCTTTGTGGAAAACTGAGCTTCAGTTGAATCCAGCGCTTGATTTTAGGGAAGTTTCCTTTAACTAGTTTGCATCCAGTGTTTGGCAAAGTGTTCCTTTTAGCTTAGTGTGTCTTTAGTCCACCCTGCTTGTTTTCCTTTATTTATTTTTTTTTCTTGCTGATAAACCTTAATTTTGATTGTGTTTTGGGCTGATAAAAAAAAAAAAAAATGCATACATAAAAAAATGTTGCTACAGGTGAAAACGTGAGGCTTGCAGAAACAAGGCGTGCTGTAACAGTGTTACTTCTGACGCGCGTATGGCCAGGAAGCGTAGACAAATTGTCATGAATCCCTTCACAGACATTGTGCAAACTGTATCATATTGTATTTATTTCATTTAATTTTTACAAATATATTTTTCTTTGGAGGTCTGTATATATTGACATTAAAGATCATTATTGATGTACATATAGTGTCTTTCTCTGTATGGCTGGGTGCATATGTTTGTAACCTTTGCACCAACACCGTGTATATGAGTGTCTGTGAGTGAGGGTGAAAATTGCTGTCCTCTTTCGTATGCTATATTTCCTTTCTCCCTGTTAAATTAATTTAGTAAAAATCCGTTCATATTGGCAAATGGTGAATCCACAACTGTTTCTCAGCAGCGTTTAACTTGCGCCAGTAAACAGAAATATGTTGTCTGTTGGCAGAGTGTCAGTGTAAGGACTTGTCTGAGCTTTAAGTAGTCTTAGCTGTGTTCTTCTTCCTGTAATTTTACTCTGGTGGCTAAAATACTCCATGTGTGTCCAGCTCAGAAGTACTGTGCTATACCCAAACAATTCATTTTCTCAAACTGGTTGCTGGTAACTGACTCGTGACCATAGGAAGCCTGGAGCTCAACCCAAGGTACAGGTGCAACTCAGAGGACATCCTGAACGGCCAGGTGGAGCTTCACAAAGTAACTGTACACTCCAGCATTGTTTCAGCCTTGCCAGTTTACCTGAGTATCAGGTGTTTGTGAAAACACACAAGCTACATAGTCAGGGCCAGAATTAAGTGGCAGCTGTGTAGGTTTAACGTGATGTTACTAAGTCTGTGTCTACGCTGCTGAAAATGGGACTGATATATCTAAAAACTACCAGGAATTGTCTTTCATCTGGATCTCTGATGTCTACACTCTACGTTTTTGATTTCTTTGGTCTGGGTCATAAATTTATTAATACCTCATTAGTCTCCGAATAGGGAAGTTTGTTCTGTGCATTTAACCCATCCCATTGGGAAGCAGTGGGCTGCCGTTTCTCAGCACCCAGGGAGTTGGTGTGGAGTGTCTTGCTCAGGGACACACCTGGTGGCTGGAAGGTGTTGGGACTAGGTTGCTTAGCCTGATGTCCTACCCATTAAGCCACCAGCTAACTATTAGATCTCAATTTTTTTTAGACCGTCGAGGTCTAAAAGCCGAAGAGGTAAGTGACCTTTACACACCAGGCGGTATGTAAAAATTGGGCAAAAAAACTTCACTTGGTGTTAATTACCATAAAAAGACAATATTAGCTATCTTCAACTTTCACTGGCATGCAGCTTTCTAGTACAGAAAAATTCTAAGTATCAACTGAGGTCTTCACAGACTGACATTTTATAGTTACTGAATGTTCAGAACCATCATTCAATGCTGCTTTCTTAAAATTTTATCTGTGAAAGGTTCTTAAGCAAAATCATAATGTAAGCATGATAGCAAACTTTGTGCACGTGCTTGCATATGGAAGAACACAGCATGTGCTTTCATGAATCTTGTTTAGTGCAAAATACGGTGATGAATTGTTTAAGGGAGGTGTCTTCATTCACAGTTGCTGGTTTTATGTAAAAGAATTCCCCTTTTGCATAAAAGTGTGTGTATATAGGCAACCTTTAGCGTTGTCTTTAGCAGCCTGGTGGGTCAATGGGTAGAACATCTGGCTGGGATGCGGAAGTCTCCTGGAATCCTAGCCTGGCCACCAGGTGCATTAATGAGCAAGACACCCAGTGGTAGTGCCACATGTGGCTGTGCACTGCTCCCCCAGGGATGGGTTAATTGCACAGAACCGACGTCAACATGATGCGTATGAGAAATGTTGTAAGTTACTTTGGATAAAAATGTCTGCCAAGTAAATAAATGCAATGTAAATGCTGTCTTGTTTAACTTGCAGGTGTGGTAGGTGCAGTGTATTTATTGTAATTAAGTGGGCTTAGGAATTCTAAACATGCTCTTATATAGCGAGATATTTGGAAAGAGCACCAATAATTCTAGTAGTAAGTGACTAAAGCAGGATTAGAGTCTGTGCATCTTTAAAATGAAGAAAGGGCCAAGTGAGCGATATTACAGAGACAGTAAAAATCAGTCTGCACCAGACAGCTAGCATGAGGCAAAGTTAAGAGACTGGTCAGTTTCCTTTTAAGTTCAGTGGTTCTACCAGGACCTTTTGTACATCAATTTTTAGTTCAGGCAGCCCAGAAATAAGTCATTTTGTACCAACCTGAGGAATATTACTATCAAGAATGAGTTACAAAAAGTCAAAAGTCATCCAGAAGTTGATCTTAGACACAGTCTGTTAGCAAAGCAAGTGGCATGGATGTGATGGTGTCATGCAGTTTTCTTCATAGGTTTTAAAAATAATACAGGCTCTTTGCTGTGCTTTCACTGGAGAAAGCAGTACAGCATTTTAAAGCCATTCTGTCCCTAGTTCCCTCTAGATGTCACTGTTTTCCTTCCAGCTGTTACAAAAATCAAGGCCCCAAGCTGTCCTGGGATCTTGTTCCATCGTGATTTTCAGCACTCTTCTGATGTGGAACAAGGAAGAACATACTGATTTTTGTTTATGGCTGCAAGAGGTAGCTGGTGGTTGAAAACGCTTTCAACATGACTGTATAATGTTCAACAAGTCTGTCCTTTTTTATTTCTGTTTCTTTTTTTTTTTTGCCTTCAAACCAGGGGCAGTGAGACCTATTCATAGCAGACCACTTCTGTTTTCTGTTTTGTCCTTACGAAGTGTTAGAAGTGTTTTTTTAAGCCTAGACAACACAGAAACAAAATATATAAAATGTTTTGAAAACCAGAAACTGTTGTGTACAAATCGATTTATAAGGTCTGCCTCAAGACACTACACACAAGTTCAAATAACAGTTTTTACTCTCCTTCCTCCAGGTCACACAAAATGACCCCTTCCAGGACAGTACCAGGGTTTTGGGTTATGGCGTGGTATACGGCATTCCTCCAGGACAGTACCAGGGGTTTGGTTATGGCGTGGTATACGGCATTCCTCCAGGACAGTACCAGGGGTTTGGTTATGGCGTGGTATACGGCATTCCTCCAGGACAGTACCAGGGGTTTGGGTTATGGCGTGGTATACGACATTCCTCCACCCCTGACAGTATGTTTGGGTGCTACTCCACGACCACTGTGTGAGCAGCAAGACGAGGACTGAGGTGTCAGTTTGTCCTTGCCCCGCACCCGCCCACCAGCGGCTCAGGAACAGTGAGCAAAGACTGCCCCTCACCCCCCCCAGATGGCCATCCTCCCCCCTTCTCTCTATGCTCCTGCAACAGCCGAGGATGGCTCTGCATCCTGAGCTGATGAGCTGCTGTCTGATCTCCCCCCCCCACCACACACACACACACACACCACCACCCCCAGTCCCTTCTCAATTCAGATGAGTAACTGTGTGGAATGGCACTGATACCACTGTGGCGAAGGTGGTAAACAACGTCACAAATCACATTGCCACACAATTCTTTGTTTTGGGAGCCATAACATTAATTACCCCCTCACGTCTTTCGTCTCGTTCGAACGGCGGCTTGTCTGCATGTTTATTTTTCCATCTTTTCCTCCTTCCATATTTATTCAATTTCCTCCTAAATGTTCTAAACTGGTGGAGACCCCTGCATGCCTATCTTGTTGTTATTAGGCCCGTACCTCATGGCTGGGGTGAAGCCATGCTCAGGTGTGAATTTATTTATTCCAATTAACGGCGTGCCCCTGAAGTAAGCCAATTAGCGTGCTGCACTTAATGAAGTCATTAGCTGTCAGATTAGCTTTTGGAAATGCTTGTCACTAGTAGAGACGCAGGCACAACACTTGACTAATAAAACCAGCAGAATTAATGGACTGAGTAGCATAGATAATGAGTTAATGTGGAACATATAGGACAGAGACTGATCAGCCCAGTGTTTCAAATGAAGATATCATTGAGGTAGTCATTTACTTAGAAAAGATTTCTTCCTCTGAAGTGAATTTTCTCCCTTCTCTCATACATTAGGTGCTTGTCAGGCCCTAAGTGGGGACTAAATGCCCTCCTTAAGTGAGGGCTATTATCATTGCCGTTTGAACCTTTCTTTTAATATCGCTTTTTAATTTCCGTTGTATTTTGCAGTGTTCTCAAACCCTACAGGGAATCCTATTCTGCCCTGATAAAATGCTGAGACATTCTCTCTGTCCTTTTCGTCACATAAATGTGTTATACCCTACCATCAAACAGCAGAAGAGGATTCACGGTGGGCAAAGGTCATTTTCCAGATCCTTGCGGTTCTCGTTCTTTTAGCTGCTAGGCCCTTCCTTATTTGCAATCAGTTGTCATTTCCTTTTTTCAGCTCAGGTAACAAAGGACATAATGAGTCCTAATCAAAAGGGTGTATGTTTTGGAATACAAGAACGGGCCCCGCAGGAAAATGAGCGTTAGAATATTCATTGTTAATAAGGAACCCACCACAGCGTTGTTGTTTGATTTTCAGTCTTGTTCTAGTTTTGAGTCATTAATGACTTCTTCAAGTCTGTGAGGATTTCTTACAAATGTCGGTGGTATGCTGCTTGACGTTAATGAACAGCCGCTTCATATGAAAGAAGGTACAATATGCCGGTTAACTTGAGCTAAGTATTATAGTCTAACAGCTCAGTAGAAATGCAATGTAACGGAAGAGAATGGATGTAATTTTTAAATGGCTAAATATTTCATAAGAAAAATAAGCATAACTAAAAATAAGTACCAGTGCATACTCGAGTAATGTTTTATTACAATAGTTTATTTGTATATGTAAAGGATTGCAATTAGTATAGCCATTTGTTATCTAAGGCTATAAGGTTGTTCGTTGATGTCCAGGAAGTGCAGTGCTGTTTCAGGTGGTATTGAAAAAGGTATTTTGCTGCATTTTACCTTAGAAAGAAAAGTCTCTACGTTTGTGTTTAAATATGTTAGTCAAGAATAAATGAAAATATGTTAATACAGCGTGCATGTGTAATAATTCAATGTTATTTTTACATTTGAAATAGTCGATGACTGATACATTCTTTATAGTTGGAGTAATTACACGTAAAGTCGACAACAGCCATAGATCTGACATTCAGTAGATATGTGTGTATGCTACAGCAAACTTTCGCACGTTCACGGCACATAAT
Organism: Chitala chitala; assembly: GCA_025773905.1. NCBI lineage: Eukaryota > Metazoa > Chordata > Actinopteri > Osteoglossiformes > Notopteridae > Chitala > Chitala chitala. The sequence goes on along the minus strand of JABJVR010000002.1, from coordinate 21,927 downwards.
TAGCGAATTTCATTACTTCGTCCATGTACAGCGCGAATGTTGAGCCAAGGAGTGCGAGCGAGTTCAGTGCTGAGCAGTTGTTTTATGCACGCGGAGAGAAGCTGGGCAAGGGCTGTGCGCCGAACGTGTGAATCATGGATGTGAAATTGATTTAGGCAACGCAATTAATCCTATCAGGATTTCTCTCCCTTCCTTACCGTTCCCCGAGAAGAACCATTCTTTTAAGACAGCAGCTGCCGCTACTGTATCTGCAATCCCACAATCAGATTATAGGATTTATTATTACTGTTTTTCATTCCGTTTCTGGCAAAAAGACAATCCAACAACATGGCACTAGTGGGCCTTCTGTTCCGAAGAACTGACATTTGAATTTAACATCAAAGGCTAAGATGAACGAACACAGTAAAATGAAGGGAGGAAACTAACGGAATCAGGGTGTTGGAATTGAGAAATTCCTCGCATAACCAACAATGTTCAGAGATCTTAAAAAACGTGGATATCTTTAGAGACCATCAGCAAGCACTTTGCAGCTTTCCTTGACCACATATCGCCGACTGCATTTAAATAAATAAACTATTCTACATATAGCAAATTTACTTTCATCCAGGTGGTCGTGATGTACAAAGCTCGCTTTACCAGTTTTATCAGTGTATATTATATTAGAAAACGTAATGGGGCTGTAGTAAATTAATTACCGTGGAATGGAATTTAAAAATCTGTGTGCAATGTGTAGCTCATACGTGAAACAACGATATGGAATTTCGTACAAGACAAGCACCTCTTGGATGAATAGAAATTCTCTTCCAAAAAGCACTGGCCTGTTTTCCTTTATAAGTGTAGCACCTGGGGACAGGCAGAGTGTTGCCAAACTGACAAGTCATCTTATTCATGGCAGCGCTCATTTCAATATGTTGTCTCTGACAAAATTCACAAACCGGAAATTCACTTACACCAGAATTTGTCTGATTATTGCTTGAAATTGTGATTTGTGGGTAATACGTATAATAATAATAATAATAATAATAATAATAATAATAATAATAAATCGTTTATTTACTTGTTTTTGAAGGCTACTATTATACCACATTCGGTATTCCACTATGTGTGTATAAGGATTTAAAGACGAGTTATTGTTTCAATTATTTGTTTTGTGCATTTTAATGAAATAATGAAAATAGTTCCTCACAGACTTAACTGTTTCATTATACTTTCAGAAAAAAAAAAAAAAAAAAAAGTTTTGAAGCGTTTTTAAAGTACCCTCCGGGTTACGTGCTACGTATATTGGATCCTTTACTAAAACAGTGTAAATTGTTAATTATGATCATACATATAATCGCATGCATACATTCTTTAACGTACAGAGGCTGGATATGTTTTATGAGCCACAAATGACATGTATTTAAAACTGAAGTTAATTTACATTTTAGTCTTCTTGTCTAATCTCGAATAGAGAACACAACCAGAGTCGATTCCCGTAACGCTGAAAAACTATACTGCTACAACGTAATTGTATTTAACTTCTTCGCATGTGATTTATGCTGTGATTTACTTCGAAGATGCACACAAAATAAGCTCTAGGCACAGACACCACACTCGCTTTCCTTCAGCAGTAACCCCACTCCCACCAAAGCATCTCGTGGAAACCGCGTGACGGTGTTTATGAAATCTAAAACCACTTATTCATATTGGCAGGTGTGTGTCACGATGCGACACCCTGTGGCAGACAGTAAGGCAGGAGAATTGGGGTTGAACAGGCAAGCTATTTATGCTGACTTTGGCACAGAGCCGCTCATTCAAATGGCCCTTTACAAACACACTCCTCGCGCAAGACCCGCGCCCTTGTTTTCTTGATTTTAAACGTAGCGGGCAGAAAATAATGCGTTAAGCAAGGTAAATCTTAATCTGTTTTAATTCATTCGTTCTTTTGTAGTGGAAGAGAGGATTCTGCATTCAAAAATAAAGTGTGCACACATTCCAAATATTTTTTTAAAAATTATTTTGATAATTATCCGAATGTTGTTACACGATACGCCAATTTAGAATGAGTTAACACGCTGCTAATTGCCATTCGGTGCATTTTTCATTCATCGTTACCTGTTATCGCTTAAGCATGCAACTCTTTCAAGTTGCGCAATAGAGGAATGTATACTGTGTACACTGTAATATATTGTATATACACAGACAAAGCTCATCTTCCTCTCTGTTTTTTGACTCTATGCAAAAATTTAATAATCGGAAGAGATATTAGTAAACTTAACAGCAGCGTTAATAAAAATATTAATATAAACAGTTATTTCTTCCATTATAATCACTATCATTGCAAGAGGAATACGTGAAATAATATGCAATTACCAGTATAAATCACAATACTAATTATTATGTTAATCATTACAATTGTTTTAATTATTGTTATTGTTGTGTCTGTCGTTACTGATTGATGTTTCGAAGCATTTTATAGCTGGAACTGTTATTTAGCCCTAAATGTTATACAGCGGTATTATATTAATTTACGCTTCGGTTGGTTTTTGTTTCTAACTTTTTTTTTACGTTAAGGGTGAAGGGAAAGATTAGTTTAAGATCTAATTGTTGCAGATGATCAATTTCCTTATCTTTCACTGCTGCGCTCTGCAATATTTCAGCTTTAGTCTTCGGTCTCCCTTCACAGCCCTGTTAAGTTGCAGACCGAGGAAATGCATACATTAACCAGAATTAGTATTCAAGTCAGGGTCCACATCTCCAGGCAAGGCCAAGACTCCTTCCGCTCCATCTCTCGCTCTCTTTCAGTACTCTCTCTCTCTCTCTCTCTCTCTCTCTCTTTCTCGCTCTGTCTCCCTCTCTTTCCCTCTGTCTGTTTTTATTCTGTAAATCATTAATCGCGATTTTTAAAACATAACGAACAAATCACGCGAAAGGCATTAGGTGGTAGTATTCGTGTATTTTAAAGCTGTACTGAATTCTTCTTTCGTTATGTGTTACAGTTGTTTTGTGTTTTGCTGCTGTCGGTGATTGAGATTGCTTACCTAAAATGAACATTTAATTTTTGCAAAATTTTTACAATGCAGTTTTTATGCATTCCTTTTCTGATTATCTTATGTGGTAAAATTAGAAGTTTTTGAACGTAGTTCGCCTTCCAGATGAATACATTCCGATTGTGATTTTAGATCTGTTCACTTTTTGACTGTAGATAATATACAGCCTCAGTATGCCTAATATAATAAAAAAAAATTCATTTTACGTCTTTTGAAAATGCATGACGTACACAATTGTAATATCTGAATGTTTTTTTTCCAGTTCAGGATCTTGTAATTGTACTAAAGGTCTACGATTTTCACAGTCTATCACTGACAAGTGATCTGGAACTGAGAATTTTTTTTTTTTTTTGAATACCTCTGAAACTGTGTTGACGGTTTACACATCTGTCATTTTAAATATCCACATACACATTCCAAACGGCTATCACACACAGGGCTACAGCGCAGAAAGGTTAGAGTAGGTTATTTATAAACTGAATATATAAGAAACATACAGAGCATTTTCATCTAGGAAAGATGCATTTCTAGCATTTTCTTTCTAGAACATGCAATGTTTACGTGCAGTATAACGTTGCTTTCACGGACTTGATTACGCGCCTGGCGTCGCTATTTTCGGAAAGGTCATTTATGCGTTAGATCGCCTATTACAACGATTTATGCAGGCCTGCTTCTGACCATGACAACTTGGAAAAAAACACAACAATAACAATATATTATACCAATATTATATAGGACTATTATTCCCACTTCTAATATTAATATTAAAAATCATTAAGGAAATCGGAAAATGTTAAAAACAAATGATTATGTTATACCTTATATTTTTGAAAACGGCGGAAGTTTATACCAGAAAATTCGTTTAAAAAGGAATTTTGAAACCTATCTATTTTAAGCGTATATGGTAGATATGTGACATGTTCTTTCTCTTTTCAAAATATACGAGCGTGCGGTGTTAACCGATTATCCATTACTGTACTCTTGTAAAAAAGAGATTATTATTATTATTATACATTATGATTATTATTGTTATTATTATTACTTCCTAGGACGTATACATTTTATATACATTTTCATATTTTGTCCACAAATACTTGCCTGCAAGATAACGGAATAAAAATAGTCAGCAATTAATAAATGCTGTTTTCAACTTTATAT
>JABJVR010000001.1:17716396-17783802 GCA_025773905.1 Chitala chitala | reverse complement strand
AACTCCACGCACACAGACCCAAGGTGGGAATTGAACCCCAGGCCTGGAGGTGCGCGGCGACAGTGCTAACCACCACGTCACCGTGCCGCCTACTGCCAGTTGTATAAACCGTTAACTGTATATAACTATATAGTTATATATAGTTCTAAAAACACCCCCCCTCGACATTTGAGGGAAAAACAGCGCCATTGGATCACATGTTCTGTCCTTAGATTTAAAACCTTTTAGTAGTCAATTCTGTGTTGCTATTCTACTTGTAATTTATACATATTATTGAGGAAAATGGTCATTGTTATTTAATTGATCCATCACTGTATTAACAGGATTGTCCAACATACACACAGACATGCACACATGCACCTAGGCACTTATACAGCTGCACTCGCACAAGCACCCAACTATACACACTTTTTCAAGCACACTTTTACACACTCTCATGCACTGTTGTACCAACAGACTTGGTATACACAGCCCAGGCTCTTTGAGTCCTCTGAGGCATGGGGACTATTTACAAGCTAACACATGATCACTTACACAGGGACAGGTGTGGCTAGCCTCTATGTGCCCTGGTAGAACTGTTACTGCCTGTAACCCTTAGAACATCCAAATTATGTGTAAATACATGTAAATATTCTACTGACTAGTAACCTTACAAATAATTATCAGTGTAATTTGTATATGATAACTGATATGTGAAATTTATTCTTATTAGCTTGCACAGTTCTGTGCTACTCTCATCGGCATAAATACAGCTCACCACCTTGTTTCCAGATCCTCCTATCACAACATTAAAACTCATCCTCCACTTCACGGCTCAACTGTGATCTCGGTGGGAGATTTCCAGTTTAGCGCATGCACAGTTTGGGGTATCTAAAGGTCACTGGGCATTGGTGAGAGATGCCTTTGTAATTGAGGTCTTAGACACGCTCCATGGGGAAACTAGCAGGATCTATAGCCATATGTAGAGTTTAATTGACATGCTCCCCTTACATGCTTCGTCCTCCCTTTGAAGTCCATTATGACCCCTATCATTATGACTAGGCCCACTGCTGTGTTCTTTTTTATGTTCCTGTGAGGGACACATGGTAAATATTATTTACTAAAACATGGAGGTATAACAATATATACTGTAGATATTCCAAGACGTAATAGTGTGTCATCGACACGTCAGAATTATGCGTTTATTATGGTTTTTTATTATCTGCCAGGTGTCAAAATGAAGAGCCCAAAACATCATAGATATTTATGAAAATGGCTGGTTAAGTGCAGTGATCATGGCCAGTGTGCCAGCTTTAATGTTGCCCTTTTGTTGTGCTTTTTAAATTTAGCTTAGAGAGTCTTTTAAGGACCTGAAGAAGAAATTTAACAACTTGAAATTTAATTACATGAAGAGAAATGAGAAGACAAGAAATATCAAAGCAGTGAAAAATCAAATCCAACAAATCGAGTTCTACACTGAGAAGCTGCAGGTAGGATAAAAACAACCTGAATTGATCTGAATGATGTGAGCTGAAAAGAAAAATACGTAACATCTTAACCTCTGCTGTGCCACCTTTTATCCACGGAAATGATCCAGGTTCTTCAAAAGAGGATGCAGGCCTTCACAGTGAAAGTTTCCAACAGCACAGAGAAGCACCTGGTGGGAAAGAACCGCAGGGACATGGAGGATGACATGAATGAGTTGCTGAGGCAGTTGGGAGATTTTGACAGGACCGTGGAGGACTACAAGATACACCTCAACATGATGGTGAAACTGCAGCAGGCTGTGGAAGAGGTGGGCCCATTACACACGCACAAGCAAGTGTGCACAAGCACAGATGTGTACACGCAAACACACGTGCACGCATACACACACACACAAACGCACACACACACAAAACAAGACATGTAACTGCATGGAAACCTATTTCTGTTAAAGCATTTAAGGATAGTCAGTATTTTATGTCATCATGAAAGTTTTTTTTTTATTGCTAAGGTTATTACTTGAAATAAATACTTCTCAAATTTAATGTTAAAATGCACCAGACCAGGAGAGGTGACGTGTCTTCTGTCCGTTAACTCCAGTATCAGTTCTGGTGTGACGAGGTGACTGCCACTATAGTGCGGGTAGGGAAGTTCTCTTCAGAATGCAAGACCAAGGAGGCTGTAGAGGTTCTCTACAAGCAGTTTGAGAAGTTTGTCTGGCCCGCTGTGCCCCAACAAGAGGAGAGGATCCAGGAGATCACCGAACTTGCCATCCGCCTGCACGGTGAGGGGGGGACTTGCTATGGGTTTGAAGGTTTGTCCTGTTTCTCCCAGCTTGTTACACCTCAGTGCAGAGCTTTTCAAAGAGATGAAAGCTTTTTGTTTCTTTTTGAGGCTATGTGAAAATTGTATAGTTAACACGAAGCTTGCAATTAGGTCCGAAAGAGGGCAAGAAGATTGTGGAAAAAACCATTACCAAACACAAAGAGATTACGGACTCCATTAAGGAACTTTGCAATGGCTTAATGGACCTGGAAGCAAAACTGCAGGTAAGAATATGGAATTATAATGGAAGTAACAATGTTTTTGGCCAAGTTGGTTGAAATAACTTTTATGTAAAAATATGTCATGTTATTTTTGCTGATATTGGAGACCACTGATGGTTCTTAAAGCTGACAGAGGTGAAGACTTCCTTTGCTGTGTGTCTAGGCAGAGACTTTGAAGGTTAAAGCCGAGAGACCAGAAGACAACCCGAAACAGACTACAAGAGAAAGCCTTACCAGTGAAATAGTAAGCTACAAGAATCTGTCTGCTTGTCACTTAACTATATAAATCCATCCATCCATTATCTTAACCGCTTATTCCTGGTGAGGGTCGCGGGGAAGCCTGGAGTCCATCCCAGAGCACATAGGGCACAGGGCAGGGGACACCCAGGGTGGGGCGCCAACCCACCACAGTTAACTATATAAATACTTATTAAAAATAACATTACTTTTAACATGACATCATAATGATGCTCGACATGTTTTAGAGTGAGCTGAAGGAGTCCGGCCACACTCCCGAACATGTTGGTCCAGGGCACGATAAGCCAAGTGGAGCACAACACCCGGAAAACACTCGGTACCAGGAAGTACCAGCAGGGCCCACTACAGAGACCACATGCCATACCAGTGAGGAGTACTTGGAGACCAGCCACATGACCTCTGCATCTGATGGCTGTGCTGCCGAGTGGAGGGAACAGCTACACGTCGTGTCCCATGCGGAAATGGTCCGTGTGTCCCTGTTACCACCCACTGCTGCATCGTGCTTTTCAGAAATCCAAAGGGAGCTCTGCCCACAGGACAAGACACACTCTCTAGGTGGCTTTGGAAAACTGTCTGCAAACACACAGGTTTCGTATTTAGGCTTATATCTTTCCGAGTGTTCTAATGAGCAGCTGGGCATGGGGTGAATGAGTATGTGTGTGTGTGTGTGTGTGTGTGTTTATGTGCAGGACTGTTTTTAGGCATAGGCCACCTAGATAACTACCTAAGGCACTCCTTAGTGGAGGGTGGAGGCCTCATAACTTTGGAAATTGGCTCAATAGGAAATCTGGGGGAGAGCCAATAAGGGTCTTGCCTAGAGGGCAGGGGGGTCTGCAACCTTCACCATTAAAAGAGCTATTTTTGGCCCCTCTCCCATTACAGGAAATGCTAGTGCAGAGAAGTAGAAGAGCTGCATGGGGCTCCGCTGTGGGTTGCCGACCCCTGGCCTAGGGCACCAAAATGGACAGAAACAGCCCTGTTCATGTGTTTATCTGTCTCCCAGGGTGAAATTTCCCATCCAGCTGCAGAGATTATGAATCCTGACACAACCCAAGATACATCAGTGTGCCTCTCCCCATCTGGGGAGGGCATGGGGCGAGCAGAGGGTGACCTCCTTACCGAGGAGTCTCTCTCCAACGATGAGTACGAGTGTACCTCCCCTGATGACATGTCACTGCCACCGCTATCTGAGACACCCGATTCCAACGCCGTCCAGTCGCTGAACGACCTGGACGACGGGATGTGCTTCGGTTCACAGAGTCCACATGTCAGCCAGAACCCTGATGGAGGTCCTCCTCAGGATGCTCCACACAGGCGCGACTGGGTCGCAGGCCAGGATGAGAGCCAGCCCTCTCCTCCAGGCGGGCCGGGCACCAGGTTCCGGGTGGAGTCTTCTTCCTTTGTCCATAGCCCACTTACCGTGCCCGCGCCCTGTGTAGTCTCCAACACGCTCTCCAGCATTCTGAAGAGCAGGTTCCCTCCATCTGTGGCCACGCCCCTTGGCACCCTCAGCGAGAGCCACCAGACCCTCTATGCAGTGCATGAGAGTTTTATGCAAACCCAAGAGTATGTGCATGCGGTTCCCCCGCAGGCAGCCCCCTCTCAGCGCAGTAACACGCATGACCGTGCCCCCCCATTAACCTCAGAGCTCGAGCCGGGCATCTGCAAGCCCACAGCCGTGCGGGAGGAGGTTCGGCTGTCGCCAGCAATTGGGACGGTGCCGAGCCTGTCAGGACAGGCGCCTAACTTCTCCAAGCTGTTGTCTAATGCCAAGGTTATGGAGGGCTCCCCTGTGACCCTGGAGGTAGAAGTCGTGGGAGCCCCAGAGCCTACTCTAACCTGGTGGGTAGCCTACAACCAGCTGGGCCTGTAATCCACTCCTGATTGCCTCTCAAACCTGTCCATTGTTTAAGAAATATAAAGAAGAATCAATGGGACATTGCAGTGATTTCTCTATAGTAATATTTTAGCCACTTTTGCTGTCAATGAATGCAAAAGTAAGTTAAGACCAAGTTCGAAGTTGTTTCTACTTAAAAAAATACATTTCACTAATTCATATATTGTAATAGAGATATTTACAATAATTTTTATGAATTAGATTTGAAAAATGTAACAAATTCCAAAAAGTGGCATGCACTGTTTTTACACATATATTAACGCTCTTACCAAATACTTTCTTTTTGCTATTCCATTTTATATAACTCTATCAACTAACAAAATGTTTTATTGAAACTAACAGCTTCTAACACATGGTTCCTAGGAGGCGCACTCTTACATGTTTTTCTATGTGTTTTCTATGTGTGGTCTTGCTGTGCTGTGGTGTGGTTGTGTGACGTGAAAATTCGCTTTTTACCTCAGGTACAAGAATGGGCAGAAAGTGACGAGTGATGAGCACATAACTCTGTCCCAAAAGGATGGCAAACATGCACTGTTCATTCAGACAGCCTGCAGTAGTGATGCTGGCCTCTATGTTGCTCGTGCCATAAACTCTAGCGGTACGCTTTCATCTAGCGCCGCCCTGCAGGTCAAAGGTAAAAGCTGCCCTGACCTCACCCCCACGTGTGAAATGGACTGGTTCACCTGTTTTGGCATCCTGTGTGTCTTCCTGTGGCTGCTGTACTTACTGGTGTTGTAGTGGCACACCTTCCTGATCACATGTACTGACCTTCACATGCCACGTGTGCCCTTCACACGTCCTAAGTGAAGCATTTGAACACCTCACCAGATAACTGCCATTACTGAACTGCATAAATGTCAGCTGATACAGAGGTATATGTGCTGTGTTGCTGTATATCTGAAGCTGATCCAAACACCCATTCAGAAGGGAGAGCCATCTTAGCAGAGCACTTTCTCAGTATTCTGCTTTTTATCAGGTGAATTTGCCTTTATAAAACAAGTTTAGATGGCATAGTGGACTTTTCTGAAGCAGATAGTATCTCACAGTCATTGTAACTGCAAAGGTTTTCATATGGTACTTTTGGTGGATTGTGTGAAAACTATTCTGAACATCACAAGTCATGTGAAGTCATGTGCGGAAAGTACCGCTATTCTTTGTATCTCAGGACAAAGTCTAAATATATATTCTTTCATAAACATTCAAGTGCAAGCAAGCTTTTTTTTCTAACAGGATTCAAGAGAGGGTTGATTTAAAAATACATGGCAGTAAACAGAGAAATCTTTAACTATTGAAACCGGCATCTGTATTTTAACTACAGTTTTTTTTCTGATAAGCACTGAATTACTGCAGATATATTGGCCTTGGATATAGGTTTTTGAGGTGCAGTGAAATTAAAATATCAAGGATTTGCATTAATAAATAAAAACGAGTAAACAAATAGACAAGCATGTATGTATCTGAGTAATATTACAGCAGCCTTGGGCCAAAAATTGAATTTTATTACAAGACAATTTGTCTTAAGCTCCTAAGTAACATTGCCATAAATATAGCACTTTACCTTAACAAAGACACAGTTTCCCCAGCGACTGTAATAAACACAGAGGCACTTGCAGCTGTTCCCGCTACACGTGTTTTTCTGTTCTGTGTTGTCTCAGGTACACTGCAGATAACTTTCAGCTTCTTACTCTCTCAGGATCACATTTTCTCTGGTTTCTTTTAAAACATTTTTATTTCAAGATTCGCTATTTGACACTTTCCCTTTTTGGTCACTACTTGGACTATGAACAGGGAGCTTGCTCAGGTTTGGAATGGTGCATTAATTACTTCCATCAAGAAAAGTCTACAAAGTCTGCCGAATAGCACAACTGTAAGACACCTCATATAGTTAAACCGGGATAACAGTGTTACAAGTGTGCGTGCGTGTGCATGTGCGTGTGCGTGTGCGTGTGTGTACACGCACTCTTTTTTTCAGTAGGTGATGTTAGCATTTGCTTTGTGTTATTTGGTAGTGCAAAACATTGTCACCTCATAAGAAATTGCACATGGCCGAACACAATTTTGCATTTAGATGATATTATAACCTCTGTATCTGTCCTTGGAGAAATAACTTACAACACCACAAACTATCGGTGCAGGTAAAATTTTTTTGTACACGTAAATTATGTACCAGAGGATAATCTTCATTCTAATGCATTTCATGGTAAAATTATAGCTACACATTTGTTTGCACCTTGGCTGGACCTTGCTGCTCAAATATTATTCAGTGACTAAAGCATTCATACATACAGACTCCTTAAGTACATGTGGCTTAGTGGTTGTTCTAATAAAACCATTGCTGATGATGAACTTTGCCTACATTTACTGTGTATTTTCAAAGCAGAACAGGCTGTTTTTTGTCATAAACTACCTGTTCAGCGCCAGTACATGCCAGATTTTCTCAAAACCCATTTCTTTTACCCTCCAACTCATACTAATTGGCACCTTGCCCTGGTCACATTACATGTGCTAATTAAAAATTTCCACAACACTGACACCAGAAGAGAAAACAATACTATACCCAGTTTTATATTTGTTGTTACGCTCACATTGAGAATAATTGAGAATATTAAAGTGGAAAAGTGCTACACCCATGTACGTTATAAAGAAAAGGTGTCAGTGTGCATAATGGAATTACCACACCTGTATCTCCGCTGCGCTCGGTGACCAGTGGAGGGCTAACAGTACACCCAGTTCAGACCTGCGCCCCTATGAAAATGATCCTCAGATTAACACCATTTATTCTCAGAGTGTCCCTTAATCAGGGAGTGAAACTCACGAAGGACACCACGTGGGGAACGTGTGTGTGACTTAAACTGGAAAAGCTAACATCCAGGTTTGAGTATTCAGAGATAGTGTCAGCCAACTGGAATCTAACACCAATGAACCAAGATTAGTCTCTATACTAACATGGTAATGTCTAATGTCCTATGGCCTGTACCGTGCTGTTTCTGAAATGCACCTCTACATATAGTTTAAAAGCAGAATGTAAACATTATGATAATTGTACCCAGTCATGCTTCAGATATTCTCACTGGAGGATTCTCGTGGCTTGTATATGTGGCTTGCAAGATCACTTGGAGTAGATATGCACAGCACAAATGCAGTGTTGGATTTCTTTATCTAAAGTGGACAAGGTCAGAATACATAAGTAAGGCCCTCCACCTGCATGTGGTGTTAAAGTCTTCATTACATGATGTGTGATCAGTGTTTACATACATGGAATGTTAAATGCCTTATGTTAAGTCCATGAGATCCATATTAAAGTTTTCATAACACTGGGTGTGGAGTGTTAATACCATTGTACACGTCTTTCTGCCACACTTCGGTGTTTGTTCAGTGCAGGGTCGGGCTCCTCACTTCCTTCGAGGCCTGCAGGACGAGGTTCTCCTAGCAGGAGAAGACCTCTTCCTGGAGTGTGTCATCTATGGGAGGCCAACACCCCGCGTCTTGTGGGAGAAGGATGGGGCAGTGGTGGCTTGTGGAGAAAGCCGAGTGAGTTTCTAACTGGCTGTGAACACTTGTCCAGTTCACAGCCTGTGTCACTGTTCACTTAGAGCACTCCCGGCCCGGTCCATTTCACAGCCTGTGTCACTGTTCACTTAGAGCACTCCAGGCCCGGTCCATTTCACAGCCTGTGTCACCGTTCGCTTAGAGCACTCCAGACTCGGTCCAGTTCACAGCCTGTGCCACCGTTCCCTTAGAGCACTCCAGACTCGGTCCAGTTCACAGCCTGTGCCACCGTTCCCTTAGAGCACTACAGACTCGGTCCAGTTCACAGCCTGTGCCACCGTTCCCTTAGAGCACTCCAGGCCCGGTCCAGTTCACAGCCTGTGTCACTGTTCCCTTAGAGCACTCCAGACTTGGTCCAGTTCACAGCCTGTGTCACCATTTGCTCAGAGCACTCCAGACCCGGTCCAGTTCACAGCTTGTGCCACTGTTCCCTTAGAGCACTCCAGACCCGGTCCAGTTCACAGCCTGTGCCACTGTTCCCTTAGAGCACTCGAGGCCCAGTCCAGTTCACAGCCTGTGCCACTGTTCCCTTAGAGCACTCCAGGCCCGGTCCAGTTCACAGCCTGTAGAGCTTCACTTAGAACAGTGTACAGCTTCACTTAGTACTCCACAGCTTGACTTACCATAGTCCAGCCATGATCCAGGCCACGTCTTTGTTGCAGCAGTCCTTAACTGTACACCAAGGGTGATTTAAAACTGGAGGTGTAACATGAACACTTTTCATTGTTGATGCTGTTCAGTTTCAGAACCAGAGTGACAGCCACGTCTTGTTAAAGCGTCATGTTGGTCTGTCTGACTCTGGAAAGTATGTCTGCGTGGCCCGAAATGAAGAAGGGGAGGCGTCGTGCTCAGCACAAATCCACGTCGTGGGTAAACTCTGAAAATTTTATTTAAGTCTATTTAAGTCTTAGTCTTAGCTAAAATGACACCAAGCTAAGTTTGGTTAACCTCTTTTGTTGGGGTAAGGCTTAACAGTTTACATGTGGAGCAGTCCGCTGTTGGTGTGTATGCAGTAATGGCATTCCCGTTACACGCCAGTGTTTATTCCTGTTACAGAGCTAAGCCTCGTGGCTACTGGAAACATCAGACTCTACTGATGATCAGCGGGAGGGAAAGTTCCACGTTCAGTCCTCAGTATGCAGGTCTATGACACATAGTCAACTTACTTTAACTTGAATGTAATTGTATCATAGCCCAGCGACTGGCAGACAAGGTTTTTGGGATATGTGGGTTAGGTTAGCTACAAAGTCTTTTATACTGACTTTGTTAAATACAAATTTTGGCTTATCTTTGGTTTTGTTGTATATGGTTAAAAAAACACTATCACTGACTGTGAAACTGAGTTAATTACATGTTTTTTGGTAAAACACAGACAGATGTCTCAGATAGCCCACATTACTTTCAACTGTTTTGCTCACAGCGATGATGTCATGTTGTAAATAAAGCCGGAACACTTTTCATCACCTTTATTTGCTAACTTGCAGCAAGCATGAAAAGGATTTGCACATCTGACACAGAACATACTGCTCTTCTAAATGTCAAGAGATGTGGTAAATCCCACTGGTCCTCAATTTACTACAATACCACAATCAGATTCCAAAATCTGAAATGCACTTTTCATTTGTCTGTTACAGTTATACTGAGAAATTATAACTATTTACTACTGTAAACCCAATCCTCCATCTGAATTTGGCAATTTTTAAAAACACGATCTTGATTGTGAAATAATGTGCATAAGTGTTTGTTTTTCTTCTAAAGATGTCCTTATATTAGTATATCAAAGTTAAACCCACTTATACTGTTCTGGGTTTCTTGTCCTGTGGTGTCATTTTTACTGTATATGTAATTAATGAATAAAATAATTCCCAGCAAAACTGTATGCCTTCTGCTTTTTTTTTATTTTTATAAAATATGTATATATAAATTTTAAGGACACTTGTTTTGTATTTTTTTGTCGGAATGCCCGAAGTAATCTCTTAATAAATCTTATTATTGTCTTATAATTGCCATTTGAATTAAGAAAGTTAACAGCACTAGTGAGTGACAGACCCCGAGCTGCAGAAGATGGTTCCTTGCTCCCATGATGCCTTGAGGAAGGAGGCCAATGGGGACCGGTGCTGGCGTGGTGACGCTTTTTGGCCTGGGTATATATAGCAAAACAACTATGTTAGCACTTCTGAGCTGTTGGAATATTCCCAGGCTCGCCTCAGGTGTAGGGGCTGCAAAAACACAAAAAGCAAAACTACACGACCACATTGTGTAGTTCTGCTTTCCCTGTTCATTTTTTTGGATTTTATTTTTTCTTCTCCAGGGCTCAGTTATTGTGACACTGGATTTTCTCAGGACAGTTTCAGGGTGAGGAGATTGCGTCTGACGACACTCAGCTCCTGAGGTCTGTGCCATCCTTCCAAGGTGTCGCTGATATTTCAAGTAAGCAGTGTCGTCTACAGCGCGTTTAAAGCCATGCAGCGACTCAGCTGGTGTAGCAGTTTGAAAGTTTTAACGAACATTTGCACCGCGACGGTGTGTAGATACAGCACTGCACACACGAGTCTGCAGTTTAACGGTAGAAACGTGCATCCAAAAGTTGGCATTTTACTGGAGTGGTGCACTTTCATTTGTACTCCCAAGTGTGCATGTATTTTTTAAGGAATTTGGCACTTTTCTTCTATGAAGATTATTATACTGTACTGTGCAACAAATTGCGAAAAGCCAAGAATAGCCCCTAATAGTGGTAGACTGATATCCCTGTTGGGCCATGCTGTCTTTTTAAGGGTGTCAGCAGTAAGGCAATCGGATGCAACACTAGCCTAGCGTCACATGGTGAATGTCAATCAAACTTACTGCTGATTATTTTTGGCAGGGTAATTTCTGTCGCACATTATGCTCTCCCTGCAAATAAGGTGTTGTTAAGCTTTTTAGTAATTTTCAAGTTTTTCCCCACATATCAGTGCAATCTTAACGTTGTTTCATAGAAACTTACATTTCTGGTAATTTTGAGAATTTCTTAACCATGTAACATCTGCCATATTGTTTGTAAAGCAAGTACGTCTAAGAGCTTTAAATCTGATTGTGAATTAAAATTTAAATTAGTGTCTAATAAAATAAACAGTTTTACCTGATCTGATAGATTCCATTGCTTCCCCAGCTGTGGTAAATATTCAGGTACATCAGGTAGATCTTAACAGTAATGGCTGACAGCTGGCTGACAGAGGGCTGACAGAGGGCTGACAGAGGGCTGTCTGTTTGGCTATTTTGTAAAGGCTCTTTACAGCTAATGATATGGATGGCCTCTATGCTGCATGGTGTTTCTGTTTTTTTATATATTTTTTATTTTATGACAAATTACACTTAATTATTAATGTAACATTTTAAGATATGGGTTTAATTATATTTGTTTTCTTTAAATGTAAATGTGTGAAATCCTGAGTTTGAGCTGACAATAAGTTACTTTTATTTAGTTTTATCTTGTGGCTGGTGGTTGTGTAGCAACAAATTAGTTTTGTTTTCAAATCACAAGAGTACTGTATTTCTTTTTTTGCAAGGCATTTAATCTGAATATCTTTAATAAATATTCAGTCAATTAATTGCAATCTAGATCATACAAGTACAGTCAAGATTTTTGTCAGTGGAAATTTATTGTAGGGGTAATTTATTATATGGTGATTTTTAGAAATGTGGAAATTCAGTAAAACTCTACATAGTTTGATACCTTGCATGTTGTTTGAAAATTTATTATATTAGCTCATTGCAATCATTGTCCAAATATGGTATTTCCTGACACTAGGTTAATAAATCACAGTTTGGAAAGATTTTTTCAGTTTAAGGTATCTTGTTGTAAAATGTCACATTGCCTTACAAATTGTACATGTAATGGCAGTCACAATATTAGGCAGTAACATAGGTTTTCATTTTTTTATGCAAATGAGTTATTTGTACATCACATTATTAAGGGTCTAGTATAAACTGGTGCTGTTTTATTTTCACTGAACCAAAACAAAAGCCCAGTTCTCAAAGTCACTGCTATGGCATGACGCACAGGGGCCCACTGGGCCACTTGAGGACTGGCAGGTGCCTTGCACCTCTCTCAGAACTCAAAGCTAAAAATATCCCCTGTAATCACACTCAGTATTCAGGGCAGCACTGTTATGTAGTGTTCAGAGCACAGTCTAATCACTCAAATAGCTGAACAGAAACAGCTGTTGCACTCTACGGAAAAGTTGCATTGGATGAATCAACAGCAGGTACCATAGTACAGAACATTTATAAAGTTTACAATATGTGCAATTTGTCTTTCATTAGAAGATTAACCGCCATCAAATCAAATGCTTATTTCATTAATTAAAATGACAAGTAAAAAAAGTTCTCAACTGAAAAACATGTTATGTATTTGGTTTATTAGCATATTAGATACAGTACTATTTTCAATGTTGTGTGGTATGTCATTGTTTATGTATTTAGTCCGTTTTATACAGACGATCATTTTATGCCCTATTTTGTTTTCTTTGAGGTCGTCTAACATGTCGACAGAGGTGCCAACGTTTATACAACCGCTGCAAAATATTGTGGCTCTCGAGGGTACTGTGGCATCCTTTGAAGCCCGTGTTAGCGGTAAGAAGCCATTAACATCTCAAAATATATTAATTATAAATTCTATTAATAATATATCCAAATGCCAATGCCTTGTTATAAACAGGTACAGTTTACATCACGGCGCTGTCCAGTACTGAATATATCGTCTATCACTAAAAATCTACAAATTTAAAACAGATAAACAATATTGCCAACAGTTGCTACTATTAGAAGTAAGAAGGGCACTTACCATTAGGCAGATCCATTTATTTTTATTGTGAACAGGTTCTCCGGTTCCGGAGGTCAGCTGGTTTCGAGATGGCCAGGTTCTGTCCGCTGCATCGCTGCCCGGTGCGCAGATCTCGTGCAGCGAAGGGCGAGCTGTGCTCACGATTCCTGCGGTGACAATTGCACACAGCGGAAGGTTTTCAGTTCGAGCCACAAACTGTGCTGGGCAAGCCACGAGCACTGCTGAGCTGGTGGTCACGGGTGAGCCTCGGCACAACATGAGGCAACTGTTTTAATAAGCTACATTTACATGGCACCTTTCACAAACCCGACGTTCGCTTTACACGTCAGACCTGTGAAACCAAATACATGTAGTAAGTACAAAGACAGGAGTAGACAAGGTATTTAACATTTGCTAGAGGAGAAATGTAGATGGAAAGGAGTTTTTAACTGGGCTTTGAAAGAGGAGAAAGATAAGATTTTATTTGTAGACATAACTGTGGCATGGTCTCTCTAACATAATTGTTCATAAGGAGAACTAAAAGTTGCAATATTAATATTGCAAAGATGTTTTGTTATTAGAATTTATTATAATATTATAATCTAAGAAGGAAAAGCATTTGTAAAAATCTTGATTTCTTTATGTGCATTTGCAATAGTTTTAGTTGACTAAACAATAATACTGCTTCTGATTCCTGCTTGATATTGCAGCTGAAACCGCGCCACCCAACTTTATTCAGAAACTACAAAGCTTGGCGGTAAAACAAGGAAGTCAGGTGACACTGTCCGTCCGCGTCACGGGAACCCCTACGCCTGAGGTGAAGTTCTTCAGAGAGGGAAGTGAGATCCAGAGCTCAGCCGACTTTCAGCTTGCCCAGGATGGAGACCTTCACAGTCTGATCATTGCCGAAGCCTTCCCTGAAGATTCAGGAATGTTCTCCGTCACTGCCACCAACAGCAGCGGCCGAGCTACCTCCACAGCCCAGCTGCTCGTTCAAGGTTGTCTTCTCTGAACCCCATTTTCACAGAAAGCGCAATGACAGTAATCATTGGTCTGATGTTTTTATATGTTGAAGAGCCAGTTAACGTAACAACCAGGTATGTTGCCATTACCACAGTAACAAAGTTCTCAATTTATCTACAGCTGAAGACGAAGTCATTACGTCCATGCAGACTGCCATGTCGACTGCCATGTCGACTGATCAGACATATGTCAAATATCAAATAATTGGTACAAAGGTACAGACATTTGACTATTTTGCATACCTTTAAAAAACGTATACATATTCACTGTATCTTTAATATTTAGAAATGTTTAGTGTAGCATTTTGTGCTGATATGTTAGGTGTAGAACAGTGACATGTGGTTATGTGTTACAGGCTGACGTTGTCACAGCAGTGTCCTCACTGTCGGAAGCTACTGTGGTGCCTCCCACCATTTTAGCAGTAAGTCTCAGCCACATAAAAAGTAGTTTTTTTTCCTAGTTTTAACCAGTGTGCTCAATTCTCATAGTGGACACCTCGGGTTTACTCATGTATGTCTGACGCTGTCAGGGCCTAAAAGACACAACTGTCACCGAGGGAGAATCGGTTACTCTGGAGTGCCAGATTTCTGGCCATCCCACTCCGAGCATCATGTGGTTCAGGGAGGAGTACAAGATCGAGAGTTCCTCTGACTTCCGCCTCTCGTATGAGAACGGCTGTGCCCGTCTGGTGATTCGCGAAGCCTTTGCTGAGGACAGCGGCCGCTTCACCTGCACAGCGGCTAGCGAGGCTGGCTCTGTCAGCACCTCCTGCTTTCTCACTGTCAAGGGTACAGTGTCTTCAGCAGCTTCAAATGGCTGAAAGCATGTCTTCCTGACAATTTAAGTAAATGCAAGAAAATGTGCTTTTATGCTTTAACAAAAAAAAAAAAAAACTATGCTCTGACACTTTTACTGATACTTTTTAATCTTTATTAATCCTGAGGGACATTCCACTTTCCCGTATTTATCCTGTCCTCTTGTGGGGAGCAGCTATCATTCAGCATCCAGGGAGCTAGCTCTAAGTCTTGCTCAAGGATGCGCCTAGTGGCTGGGGCAGGATTCAAGCCAGGAGACGTCTACATGCCAGGCAGATGCTCTGGCATTTGAGCCGCAGTCCACCTGATATATTTGTAATGCTCATTGCTGATTAACTGAAAGCAAAAATTATTTCAGCTGACACACCCTTGTTAGCTAGGGCCACTGTTATGAGTTGTATAATGGTGGAGATGCTGAACATGTAATTTCCTTTGCAGTGTCAGAAGAAACTGAGATAAAAGAAGTCATGATTAAGACCGGAGTCTCCAAACAAGTTGTTGCTGAGGAAATACAGTAAGCATAGTGTACAGTCATGCATTACAATTACAGTGCACGAAAAAATTGAATACAATAAACTATTAAAATGTTGATGAGTCGCTAAGTGTTTTCTTGAACTAACATTTTTGTGTTAATGCTAGTTCAATTGTATTAACTCCTTTAACTCCTTAGAGTTTCCATGGAGACGACACAGCATGCCATATCAGAGGTAAATGGCCTGATGGAGACTGTGGATTCAGATGTGGCTGTGGCCCCGTTCTTCATGACAAAGCCGTCCATACAGAGGCTGGTCGAGGGCAGAGCAGTGGCTTTTGAGTGCCAGATTGGTGGCAATCCACAGCCCCATGTATACTGGAAAAAAGGTGGCGTCCCCCTGAACAACGGATATAGGTACAGTCACAGCACACTCCCGCTACTTCTTACATCGGGTCACAGCCAAAGGTGTTCGGCTTTAACGAGTCTGGCGTTGTCTGCATTTTGGATTCTACAGGCACAAAATTTACTATAATCAAGACAACGGACAGTGCAGGCTGGAGATATCGATGATGCTTGCCGATGATGCCGGACACTATGTTGTCACTGCCAGGAACCGCTTGGGAGAGGCCTCAGCCTCGGCCATCCTGCTTAAGGAAGGTTTGTCACACCACCTGATAAGATAAAACAATCCAAAGTAAATGAGATTGCGGTAACGTTAAATGTCATAGCATGGATGCAGCAGTATATTCATACCAATTTTGCACCTTGTCGTGGGGCATTGGAAATGCCAATGCTGTGGTACTCTGTCATGCTTGGTTTAACAGAGGAATATGAAGCCCTCACCAAGCAGCACAAAGTGGGCTCCAGAGGGGAAAGCGTGGGTATTGTGTATGAAACAAAGGTGATACAGCCCACTACGGTGACCACTGGAGAACACTACAGAGGACAGGTTCTTATGCAGAAGAGAATGGGTCAGCAGACACAAGTGATAAAGACAAGGACTCTGGAGCAGGTAGAGACTTCACTAACACTGGCGTGTAGAAATCAATGGCTTCGGACATCTCAGGAAAAAGTGCTGTGCATATTTTTCACAAAGACTATGTTGACAGTCCCATGCTTAAAGGATTACTTTCCTCTTGATGATATTAATCCAGGTCGTGGGTATTAAACAAATAACAGCTACTGTGCTCATCGACAGGAATTCCAGATCTCAGCCTTTGAGCAGCGGATAATCCAGGAAATCGAGCTGCGCATTCTTAAGATTAGCTATCAAGAGCTTGTGACTGAGGACGCAGAGCAGATGGTGTTGAACGTATCTGCACAGGAGGCCTCTGAACCTGCCTTTGAGAGCCCATTGAAAAGCCAGAAGATAGTGGAAGGAACAGGGGTCACTTTCCATTGCAAAGTGGCTGGATCGCCTCTGCCTAAGGTGACCTGGATGAGATGTGAGACAAAGTTAAAATCTTAAAGGCACCATTAAGTCCATTATCCGCTATTTGAAAGCGAAGCACGTAGGAATCTCTTTAGTCTATACAGATAATGACACGATCCGAATGACGCAATAAAAAAATGGTAAGGCTACTACTGAAAAGGTTTTAATAATCAGATATCATTAACAGCTTATCAGTTCTGCTGGCAAGACAGTTTGTGTCCTTTATTGAAAATGGGTGAGTGAAATGGAAATGATGTAATGACTTAACTGAGTGATAATATTCCATATCAGTACTTCATCTACTGGAGCTCACTTCTAGCTGCTATATTAACTGACATATTGTAATCGGTTTTTTAATAATGCAAAAACCATTGTTTTGTTCCACAAACTAAGGAGAATTCTGTAACTGGTACTTTTTAGCAATTGTTTACAATACTACAATTTTGAAATTTTGGAGTCTTTCACGAAGCTGCTTGTCTTCTTGATGTTTTTACTTTGTCCCAAAAAGATTGCCTGGTACAAAGATGGCAAACGCATTCGGCACGATGACCACTACCGGATCGAGATTCTGCAGGACGGAACAGTCAGTCTCCACCTCCCCGTTGTACAGCCTGAAGATGAGGGGATTTATACTGTTTTTGCTGCCAACGTGAATGGGAATGCTGTGAGCTCTGCGAAGCTCCAGGTGGAACCGACCACAGGAGGCATGGCTCAACCATACATCGCACAACCAGTCAAAGCCATCCGGTGAGTAATGGGGATGGGACTGAGCTAACTTATGTATGCCCCATTTAGAGTTTTTTTAACCCTTAGTGTCCAACTGTACCTTTATAATGGTTGTGTTACTATTCTAGTATGTTCTCTGCACCTCCCCAGCTCCACGTCCCCATTGGCTGTGAGCCAGCCTTCTACTTATGCACTTGATGAAAATGATGAAGTTGAGATGGAAAGAATGTACAAGCCAATATTTGTACTGAAGCCTTCTTCCCTCACGTGTGCTGAGGGCCAGACTGCTAGATTTGATGTGAAAGTTGTTGGCAGCCCCATGCCTGAGACATTCTGGTTCCTAAATGGTACGAGACAGGAGTGTCTTTTCAATATTTATTGAATAATATTTGCAATATAACACAAATAAGGTCATCATAATCTCAAACTCATACGTTTCACTGTTATTATAAGCATGTGCACTCATCATAAATGTGCATTGTTTATCAGTGATTATTTTTGACATTATGTGTATTTCAAATTACACCAAGCATTAAAGAGAAGCTAAATGTTTACCCTACAGGGCAGCAGGTGCGGAACGACATCACGCACAAAATGGTTGTAAAGGAAGACGGTGTTCAGTCACTTATCATGGTTCCAGCCCTCCCCCAAGACTCTGGTGAATGGGTTGTGGTGGCCAGAAACAGATTTGGACAAAGCTCAATTTCCATGAATCTCAACGTGGAGGGTATCTTACTGTTTATGAGCTATAAAATTCAGATTAAAAATACTCTGAGTACTGTAACTATGGCAAAATGTAGCACTAAGGATCTGCACATAATTTTGTCTGATGTGATGTATTGTTTGCAGCTAAAGAAATCTTTACACGACCTAAGTTTACTGAGAAGCTGAAGAATGTCAGCGTTAAGGAAGGTGGTTCTGTTCAGTTTGTGGTTAAGGCTACTGGCAATCCCTTGCCTGACATTGCTTGGCTTAAAAACAGCGAAATCATTGCCAACCATAAATATCCAAACTTTAGGTAAGAAATTTCAGCAAAATAAGAAAATGACTGAATTATTTCTTAGCTATTTCACAATCTGCTTTCTCATTCCAGTATAAATTCACAGTTCTCCCTGTTCTTTAAAGTACCAATACAAGTAAATGTATATTACGTTGTAATTTCAATAATTACAAATTTTCAGGATTGAAGGTACAAAAGGAGAATCTAAATTCACGATCAATCCAGCAATGGGCCTGGATGGTGCCTGGTACACAGCTATAGCTGTCAATAAGGTGGGGCGGGACACCACCCGCTTCAAGATTAATGTCAAGGTGGAATCGGCTGGGCCTATGCCTGAGAGGAGACTCATCATTCCCAAAGGTACCTACAAAGCTAAGGAGATTGCCCCTCCAGAGCTGGAGCCATTACCCGTCCGCTATGGGCAGGAGCAGTGGGAGGAGGGAGACCTTTATGACAAGGAGAAACAGCAGAAACCCCACTTTAAAAAGAAGCTCTCTTCAGTCCGGCTAAAGCGCTTTGGGCCAGCACATTTTGACTGTAGGCTAACGCCCATTGGTGATCCGACAATGAATGTCGAATGGCTCCATGATGGCCAGCCACTTGCAGCCGCTAACAGGCTTCGCATGACCAACGAGTTTGGTTATTGTAGCCTCAACTATGAAGTGGCTTATTCAAGAGACAGTGGTATCATCACCTGTAAAGCATCAAACAAGTATGGCATTGACCAGACATCTGCCACGCTGATTGTAAAGGATGAGAAGGGTCTAGTGGAGGAAACTCAGTTGCCAGAGGGCATAAAGGGAAGGCACAGAATTGAGGAAATTGAGCGCATTGCCCATGAGGGTGCTCCAACTGGTGTCACTGATGACGAAATATCAGAGAAGAGCAAGCCTGAGATCGTCCTTCTTCCCGAACCAGCAGTGGTCCTGGAAGGAGAGACTGCCAAGTTCCGCTGCAGAGCGACTGGTTACCCATTGCCTAAGGTGAACTGGTATCTCAACAATCAACTCATTCGCAAAAGTAAACGGTTTAGGCTACGCTATGACGGCATTTACTACTTTGAGATTACCGACTGCAAGTCTTATGATTCTGGAGAGGTCAAAGTCACAGCAGAGAACCCCGAAGGCATGGTGGAGTATTGCGTAAAGCTGGAGATCAATCAAAGGGAGAACTTCAGGTCTGTCCTCCGTCGAGCTCCTGAGGTGAAGAGCCCTGAGACTAGTGCTGGTCCTGAGCAGGGTGGGTTCTCGTTTAAAGTCATCAAGGTCGAAAAGCCCCCTGAGCCTCCACAGCCAAAAGAAACCGTCAAATTGAAGAAGGCAGAGAGAATAATCCATGAGATAGCTCCAGAAGAAACAGAGGAGCTCAAAAACAAATTTAAGCGCAGGACAGAGGAAGGCTATTATGAAGCCATTACTGCATTAGAGCTCAAGTCACATAAGAAGGATGAGTCCTATGAAGGTATGTTAAAGAAGAGAAAGGAAGAACTTCTTCACAGGACTAAGGAAGCACCTGAGAAAGAGAAGGCAGATGAACAAGGTACAAGGACAATTACAGTTACCAAAATAGAAAGGGTACACCTAGATCCTAGCTGGAGAGCTCCAAAAATATTGGATCGCATCCAGAGCCAAACTGTTTCTGAGAGGGAAGAGGCCCGTTTCAGAGTGAAAGTAGATGGAGAACCTGCACCTGAATGCCAATGGTTCAGAAATGGGGTAATGCTGGAGAAGTCTGCGCGTGTTAACTGGCATTGGCCTGAAGACAAGGTTTGTGAATTAATAATTAAAGATGTCTCAGCTGATGACTCTGCCAGCATCATGGTTAAAGCGATCAATGCAGCTGGAGAGACTTCAAGTCACACATTTCTGCTTGTACAGGGTAAGTTGCAATTTTTAAATAATCCTGGGCCTCATTAGAAGTTAGGTTTGTTAAGGCACTGTACCCTGTAGCACTATAATATAACTGACAGTCATTATCAGCACAGTGCAAGTGAGTCACGAGAACACAGAAATTAGTATTGCTAAACAAAAGGACCTTTAAGTAGAGGCTTAGTCATATCCTAGTAGAATGTGTGCACCTCCAGAGCAAAGGTGGAGCTGAAACCCCACTAAATTTAAATGTGGGAACTAATGTTGGAACTATGAAACTAATGTTGGTAATTCTGTAATAAAAAAAATCATACAAACTCAAATTCACTTTTTTCCTTCTACACACAAAAGGAAAACAGGTTGTTACGTTTACTCAGCAACTTGAGGATGCGACTGCCAAGGAAAAGGATACGATGGTGACGTTTGAGTGTGAAACCAGTGAGCCATTTGTCAAAGTGACATGGTTAAAAAACGATGAGGAGATTTTCTCTGGAGAAAAATACAGGATGCACTCTGACAGGAAGGTGCATTTCTTGTCCGTATTGGCCATCGACATGAACGACAGTGCAGAGTACACCTGCGCATGTGCTGATGCCGATCACGTCAGGACGTCTGCCAGGCTCACCGTTGAAGGTAATCTTTTGACTTGCTACATCACCGCCACTTAGTACGTTACTCATCGTTAATTTGTAGTAGGCTCAGAAGGTTTTCTTTCTATTTAAATAACAAATATGTAATCAATTACCCTTTTATTTTGTGCAGGGGCCCCGCTGCATATTGTCAAGAACTTGGAAAATTTAGAAATTCCAGAGACTTACAGTGGGACGTTTGAGTGTGAAATGTCACGTGAGGACGCTGAGGGTGTCTGGTACTTTGATGATATGGAGATCGCTCCCAGCAGCAAATATGTTATATCCTCCCGACGTGGACGCAACAGTCTGATCGTCAAAGATGTGAGGAGGGAAGACCAAGGAGAATACACTTTTGTTGTAGGTGACCTGATGACAACTGCCACACTGAAGATGAAAAGTGAGTTTTAATCCAGCATCTGACACAACATATCGCTTTAAAATTCATAATAAATCAGTAGCAAAGGGCATGGTTAAAACACTCATATGTTCCTATGTTCACACATTCCATAAGTTATCTTTGTTTTCCTTTCTTTACTCCTTCTTTAGCTCGTCCTGTGTCCATCATGCAAGGCCTTTCGGACCTGACCATTTGTGAAGGCGACATTGCTGAACTAGAGGTGAAGCTTTCTCAAGAGAACATTGAGGGCATGTGGATGAAGAATGGTCTAGCCATCTCTGCCTCTAATCGTGTGCACATGGTAATCGACAAGCTCATCCACAAACTCCTTATTGAAGACGCTGAGAGGACAGATACCGGGACATATTCTTTTGCTGTTCATGATCAGGGCATCTCAACCTCTGGAAAGCTCACTGTTCAGAGTAAGCTTTTCCCTTCAAATGTTTTAATGTACATGTTCCTCAGAAAAGTGGTCACTGATAATGATGTCAAAATTTCTTTTCGTCTAATGCAGCTATAGGTATTGTGACTCCGCTAGAGGATGTGGAGGCAGTTGAGGGCACCAAGGCTGTTCTTGAGGCTAAAATCTCTGCTCCTGACATTGGCTCAGTGAAGTGGTACCATGATAACAAGCCAGTGATGCCTAGTGAGAGAGTGCAATGCATTGCAAAAGGATCCAAGCAACGTTTGGTCTTCAGCAGGACATTCGCCTCTGATGAAGGATACTACAGGCTGGTTGCTGGCAAAGATGAATCAGAATGCCAACTGTACATTGAAAGTAAACACTTATACACTTTGAGAAATATAGTACAGTATAATGTTATATTTAGTTACTGTTACATTAGTATGAATGGAAGAAATGGTTACTATTATGTTTGTTTTTTGTCAGGTATTGACATCTTGACAGAGATTGAGGATCAGGTGTGTGCAGAAACCCAAGATGTTACATTTGAAGCAGAGCTGTCTCATCCAGGAATTGATGTTGTTTGGACATTCAAGGACCAGCAACTGAAAGCTGGTCCCAAGTATAAAATGGAGTCTGCGGGCCAGTGGTATGTCCTAACAGTTGTGATGGCCACCAAGGATGAAGAAGGGCTTTATACATTTTCAGCTGGTGAAAAAACATGCAGAGCAACTCTTACTATTTCTGGTATGAACACATTCATTTTGTGGTTTATGGTACAGAAAAAAATAATCAACCCTTAAATTAACTAACAACCTGATTAACATATTTCTTCACTGAAGGTGGTGCTATTACGCGACCTCTACTGGATGTGACAGTGGCAGAATCACAAACCGCTGAACTGGAGTGTGAGGCGGCCAACCCGAGTGCTGAAGGACAATGGCTGAAGGATGGCAACAGCGTGAACTTCAGTGACAACATCAGGTGTGAGGATGACCAGGAGATCAGGCGTCTTGTCATCGTCATCACTAGACCTCAGGACACTGGGGAGTACACCTACCAACTGGGCAATTCCAAAACAACAGCTAGATTGAGAGTGGAAGGTAAAAATCATTCACTCCACTGCACATGAACAGAGTTTGCATCAGATCTACACTAATGGAGACACCATTTTGTATTTTGAATGCCTCTATCAGAACTAACTTTAGAACATATTTCCATTAATTTCATAAAAAGCTGTGAAGATCAAGAAGACACTAAAGAACCAGGCTGTCACTGAGACCCAGGATGCAGAGTTTGCTTTAGAGCTCAGCCACTCAAATGTAAAGGGTGCCCTGTGGACCAAGAATGGAGTAGAGATTCAGCCCAGTGACAAGTATGAGTTTGGGATAGACGATACAGTCCACTTGTTGAGGATCGCCAACTGCACAGCACATGATGAGGCAGTCTACGGATTTAAACTTGGAAAGCTGTTTGCCAATGCCAGGCTCAGCATTGAGAGTAAGTTCACTGTCTTTATGTCAGTGTGTAATGTAGAATTCCATGAAGTCTACTTCCATACAGTCATTTATCATGCAGGACTTCACAAATGACACGCCTCCCTTTTAGCTATAAAGGTTGTGAAGAAGCCAAAAGATGTGACCGCACTGAAGGACAGCACTGCTTCCTTCGAGCTCAGCCTTTCACACGATGACATCCCGGTGAAATGGATGTTCAACAATGCCGAGCTCATGCCCAGTGAGACCTGCAATATACTCTCTGAGAAGAAGGTCCACAAACTAATCATCCACAATGTGGATACCCATAGTGCCGGGGAATACACAGCTGTCATTGGGAACCTACACTGCACTGCAAATCTGCGTGTGGAGGGTAAGCATTCTGGAGGGTAGCATAGACAGAGGGTAGGGTAGACACTGTTGGTCTGGTGGCTGAACGGGTAGACCATCAGGCTGGGATGCAGAAGTTTCCCAGTTCAAATCCCAGCCTGGTCACCAGGTGTGTCCTTGAGCAAGACACCCAGCACTAGCTCATTGTAACCCCCATGTGAAATGTTGTGAATCGCTTTGGATGAAAGCGTCTGCCTAATTAATGTAACCACCTGTTTTAAACTACTCATCTTTCACTTTATTTTAAGGTACATATATACATGTTCATGCATACATTCACACTCTGCACATGTGTTTTAATAATCATATTCTGTCTTTGGTTTCTCTGTCCAGCCTTGCAAATTATAAAACCTATGAAGGATGTTGTCGTCACGGAGACCAAGACGGCCCTGTTTGAGTGCGAAGTCTCTCACTTGAACGTGCCTTTTGCGTGGCTAAAGAGTGATGAGGAGATAGAGACTGGTGGGAAGTATGAAATTACGGTGGAAGGTAAAGTTCACTGGCTGAAGGTAATGAGTGCTGGCCAAGAAGATGCTGGACAATACACTTTCGTATGTGGAAACGACTGTGTTGTGTCAGCCACACTGACGGTGAACCGTAAGTCGAAGCATTTACTTTTTAAAAATAGTTTTACACAAATGACTGTTCTTGCCTTTAAGTCATCATTTACTCAGACTTCTGATGAATTATGTGACTATCTTATTTTATTTAGCTATTATTAATATATTAGAGTAGCTGGTTATTTTGGCATCGAGTACACTGCAAAATTAAAACTGATCTTAAAATCTTCCATGCTAAGAACAACAAATATTTTAAGTATCGTTTCGTTGTATATCCCTCTAAAAACTGCATGCAATTTATAGAGAACATACAAATGTATATAAAATGCACACATTTGTATGTTTTCATGATGCCCATTCAACTCCATCATACTTTCTTTTAGGACAAAAACAATCAAAGGAAAGATCATCCAAAACTCAGGGGTATGTCTCAAGCAATATTTGCATGAGAGAATTTAGCAAAGATGAAAGAAGCTCTTGAGCATCTTGTCACTTCATCTCACAGCTGCATGCTGAAAAAAAGCCTGGTACCAGCAGCTGCTAACGATGCAATACTAATTACATCACGTAACTCTTCTGGGCATGCTAGTTGAAAGTTGTCTTGACACTGTTAACAGTGTCAAAAACCAACAATACTCCTCAGAGGACAGGGGAAAGCTGCACCATAAACATACAGCAAGTAACTGAACAAAATAAATTGAAATTAAACCATACATAAGGGCCTAGGGAAACCCAAACCAGGTTTATTCACTTAGACAACTGGAGGTGCTGATGGGAATGAAAGGCAAACATAGAAATCCCACATGTGGTAGACCGGACAGGGAAGCTAGAAATACCATAGACTAGACTGCACATGACCATGCATGTGACACATACACAGAAAGAAACATTTAATATTGAATTTATATTTATAATATAAGTGTAGACAGTTTAAATTAAGCAAAAGAACTGGCTGTTAGGCAAAATTATTGCAATCAACACAATTGTATGCCTTAGCAAACTCAAAAAACATTAAGGCAAAAAAGTTAACCTAATGTAAATCATGAGATTGCTTTAATTAAAAAACATAACTACTATCAAGAAGAAAAAAGCATTCTCTGTTTTAGATGATCTACATATATAAATGTAAACAAGGTATACTCAAATGTTTGTTGGTTTAATTAGTCATTCATATAATGTTATCAATTATATAATGTTATGTTAATGTATCATCTTAAAATTCTCTTGATTTTATTTATAGCGATGAATAAACGGGAGAAGTCTGAAATCAAAAGTGTGAAAGATGTTAAAGGTATGATTTCACATTTTTAAATAACATTTATGCAAAAGACACATTTCTTATAAAATGTTAGTAACTGGTATTGCAAAAGTGCAACTAAATGTATCTGACACTAGCAAGGCAAAATTACTGTAGAATTAAAATTGTATAGTTGTACATTTTTTAACTGATTTCATGGCTTAGCAAGGAGTTATATTTCACAATTGACGACATTAGAGAACAATTATTATTACTAATTAGACTTCACATTTTAGTTTTATTCCATGTACAATTGTAAAAGGTAAAACAGTCCCTCTGTAATTACTCATATTTATGTTTTCTGTGAAATGTATGAGTACTGTACAGAAAAAAAATTATTAGGAAGTGGGAACATGTTTCAAGTGCTCTAAAACCAGATGATTTACATCAAATAAGATAATCTATTCATTTAAAAATGCTTTTCTTATAGGCAGTGAATCAGTTTTTAAATTACTTTCAAACTTGCATGCATGCACACACACTGTCTGATTCTTGTCTGTTTTGCACACTAGATATTTTATTTAACACGTGTTTCTATTTCTTTTCATCCTCCAGAATTGTTTTTTAATGAAGGAACAGATCGACTGGATAAGAGAAAATAACTGCACAACTATAAGTTGTTTCATTCAGACATGGAAGACTGCATAACCCGTTGTTTTGTGTCTGCTACCCATGGCCCTAGTTGAGAAACATCTGTAAATTCATGGACCGAAAACATTAAATGCACTTTTAGTAAAAGATTAAACTCCAGTCTGTCTTGGAAGGGGAGTCTGCTATGTCAGTTTGCAGCATCTTACCTTCAACCAGCAAACCCATTCCTCCATAATGACTAGCTAATGTAGAGAGATCCCTTAACATGCACAATCACACATGTAGTTTAGTGGCTGCTAAAAATTACATTCACAATTTACATTAAAAAGGCTAACACCTCACTTTTAGCACAGAACAAGTTGGCCATTATTAGACTTTTCAAGGTCATTAGAGAACATTGATAACAGCTACAGTAATTTATTATGCAAAAATAAGTGCAGAGCTAACATAGGGTACAAAGCTCCCATGTTCCAAACACCTATGTAAATAAGCAAGTGTTTGCCATAATGAGCATCCTGTTCATTACAGATTGGCACTTGTTTGAGCAGAAGTCTTCGTAACAAAGCAAATGAAATGGCTGTAATATTTTAACTGGATCTGTATTTAATAGGGATTGGAACTCTGTAGAGCACCCTGTAGTAAAACTGACATGAAATTTTATTGAAATTAAGAGAACTGTAGTATTTTCCCCACAAAATACAGTAATTTGTCAGTGAAATTGTGGTCAAAATCTTGGTTTGTTCGAATAGAGACCTAATAAAAATGGATGTCTTACGAAGTGTTTATTTTTGGACAATGAAGACATCTTGATAGAGCCCGTTTTCACTTTTTTAATGCTCTAGGTATCAGCTAAATAATTCTAAAAAGTGTAATTGCATGATGGAAAACTCTAGATGTAGCTGTTGTGTTGCAAACTGTCCAGAATATAAAAACAACGTATTTTTTGTTCTTGGTGAATGAGTCTGTGGAAAATCACTCAGTGCTACGTTCAAGTGCTGTCAGCAGTTCAGGAATTTCTACATGATCAAAATCAACAGTTAACCACAAACTTTTTATTGCAAGAAAGCTGATAAAATGGCTTATAAATTACACTTCAACTATTCAGTGTTCTGTATAAGGCATAGCGTGTTTTTGAATAACGTAAGGTTTGACATATCACTTTCAGTATAGGAGTATTGTAAGTACTTTAAATGTTCTTAATACTTATTATTTACAGTAAAATAAGACATACATTCACAATTAAAACAATAACTTGATGAAAGACATGATAAAAACCTCAGTGCTCAGATCTGTAGGATTACATCATTGTATTAAAATTAATCATGGAATGCAGTTAAGATAATTCCTTTCCATTTAAATTAATCTCTTTCACATTTCGCATGTTCTTTTTACTGTTTTATCATGAAGACGATGAGCACAAAAAATACACATTTAAGAAAAAATTACCTGAAGTAATGTATTCACTTTCATGAAAACATTTCATAATTAATTACAAGTGGAAGAATCTGCCATGTTATCCCATGTCCTTAATGGCTTTAACCACATGGACAGCCAGCTGACTTGCTATGCAACAGCTCAGCCAGAAGATGTCAGTATAACTCAGTACCTGAAAAGGCCAGTAGGAAGAGCAGGAGAGACAGACACACTGTGAACAGTACACAGCTGTCAGAAAAAAACCTTCATCTTCAATATACATACTAACACGTTGTAGTATTTACAAGAGGTCAGAGACCCTTTAACTTCACAGAATCAACTGTGGTGTTGATTCCCAAAATATAGTTGTCATTTATTTTGTGAATGCACGACTATAAGGGCAAAAACTGAAGTAAATGCCAAAATGCAGGACTAATGAAGTTTTAAAAAGGAGATTTACATGATGTTAAGCTGCATTAAATTCTGGTTTGCCTACTTCTACTTTTCCAACCAGTAAAATAAGCTGATTTATAACTACTGTGTTTAAAAATTGGTTGCTATCATTTGGGATGGATCACATTGTTACATCGAATTATGATATAATGTTAAAAGAAGCTAGTCTACAATAAACCCAACATAATCTTAAAAAAAAATAAACATCACATTCTAAAGGGTTAAGCAGACCTCTAGTTTGTAAGCATATGTTTGTGTCACCTAGCGTTAGCATCCACATTTTCTGTGGACACTGGACAGGAAATTGCAACTATGAAACTGCAGATCACATCAGCTAACTGCAGGTGAACTCAGCATTGGAAATCAAATGTTAAGCCTCCTGGCTGTGTAGCGTCACAGCTACATTGAGGCTCTTCTCTCTGTCTGTCTGTCTCTCTCCCTGCACAACGATGTCTTCTACACTGTCCTACTCATGTCTAAGACCACATATACATGCATATGTAAGACTACACTTATGAAAAAGTCACAGGTGAGGTTGTTATCACATTCTGCAATGCACTATTTTAAGACTGCATTTTTAAATGTATTTATAAACAGTTAGAACCATTGGAAAAAGTCTACTTCATTTTCAGAAAATGTCAGTCATTCTAACCATTATAAGATTCCCATGACCCACCTCCAATGCTTACAATAGAAATAGCAACGGTGAACTATCTGCTATATAACACTTATCAATATTTACAAGTTCAATCATTTAAATTTTTTCCAAAGTATGATTTTGAATACACCTGCTTTCCTCTATAGAATATGATTTTTTTGCAATTCCAGGTTATAAATTCATGTTTGGAGAAAAAAACATAGACCAAGGTCACTCTTTTCCTGTCTTCACTCTCTCCCCTTTCTCTCTGTCTCGTGATGTCTTTCAAAAAGCATGGCTCCGCCTGTTCCTTTCCTTAACACTAAGCCAGCCTGCCATCTTCAAGGTTCCCAAAATGACACCATGAGAGAGCAGCAGCTGTTCTTGGTGACACATGAGACAGCCTCCTTGAGGAGGAGCCCCACCCACAAGACCGAAATGGCCAAAATGTATAAATCACACCTACAGGCACAGAACAAGCTTAAATACAGAACGTTTTCAGAGAGGACTCCTTTGAAATGCAACGGCCAAAATGACCTTAAAAAAAAAAGTATAACCTAGTGAGGAAACAAGCAGATAGGTCGCCACCTGATGCATATACATGTACAGATTGTATTAAAAATAAAACTAAAAACAGACCTGGTGGCTCAATGGGTAGGACAGCAGGCTAGGATACAGAAGTCTTCTGGTTTGAATTGTAGCCCAGTCACCGGGTGTGTCCCTGTGCAACACATTCTGTGCTAGCTCCCCGGGTGCTGAAAAATGCCTGCTCACTGTCCACCCCCCAGAGGGGGATGGTTAAATGCAGAGAACAAATTTCCCCATTGTAGGACTAATAAAGGATTAATGAAATAAATGTTAGCCATGGTGACTGCCTGTTTTTCCATGTGTTTCCTTTTGTGTAAATGTATGCATGTACCCATGAGTGTGTGTGTTAGGGGATGACAGAGTACGTGCAAACAGTGGACACTGATTAAACCTGTGATAGTAAGCTTTTTGTTACTCCCACTTCCTTTTACTTAACCTCCCAGAAGATCACGACCCACCTGCATAGATGGATCCTAGACACAATACTATCTTCACAAAAACTGGATCTTCAAGTTGTTCGTAATTGTGGTTTTCCATCAGTCCCATGGTGGTGCTGTAAATAATGATTTCATCATTTAATATTTTAAAGTAATTCTTAAGAAACGATCAGCAAGCAGCAAACAAACCTACCTTTTCATGCATGTTCTTTGAATGTAGGAGATTTGGTGCCTTCTGTACCTCCCAAGGAATTGAGTGCTTTTGAGTTGCCTGAGATATCTGGACGGTAACAAAAAGAATTAAGCTACATTCTTTGAAGAACACGTTAACAGGTAGTTATCCATCTTGTCTTTATTTTTCACTTGCATTTAGGAGGCATCAATACCCTGAAATTAGACATGCCACAGAAAACGCAACCATAATAGATGGATTATATAATTAATAAATTGGCCACAAAGGTCTGTTTCTGTTATCCATAACTACAAATATTCTGCCAATGTGTATAATTTAGCTTTACCTAATGGGTTATGATGGTAGCAATCCCTCAGTTCTTAAGAGGAAGCCCTGAATACTTCCAGTAACCAAGTGAAGCCTGACGGGCAAATGGCAGTTGCAAGCGATGACTTCATGTTTATGTATGTTGTTCCCAGGAGTGAAAGCTGAGCCAATGAGGTTGCTGAAGTGCTTACAAAACCCAGGACATCTCACCCTGATTGGTGCTCACTCAGGTACTGGCAAACCAGAGACCACTTACATGTGTCCTGAGGCAGAAAAGTCAAATGTTTTATCCAAAAATTCATCAGGCCACTGTTGTTCTTTCTATTACAATAGTTCTTAAGAGACACGTTAAACAAATTTTACTCATTACTGACACTGGCAACTAATTTTCTGTTGAGGGAGTACCTCTAACAGAAACAGAGTACATGTGGAGAAGAGGGCCTTGCAGTGTTGTGCCTACATGCTAGGCCCTGGAGGTCTGAGATCTGAGAATGTGATTTCTTCTCTCCCACGAAGAGTGGGCCAGCTGCCCTGGCACCCTGTTGAAAAAAACACCCAGCTGTGAATCAGCCCTTGAAGGAGCCGACAGGTGCTCACTCACTTGCGTGAAACGCTTCCTTTCCCCTTGCAGTGCCACCCCTGATCTTCTTGAGGGGGAGGTGGAAAGACCAATGGGGGTCCTGGCCTTGCGGTGATGATGATGGCACTTGGCCCAGGGGTATAAAAAGCCTAAGAAGCGTGTTAGCACTTCTGAGCTGTTGGAGCACTCCCTGCCTCGCCTCGGGTGTCGGGATTGCGGCAGGAAAAAGCAAAACTGCACGGCTCCCTGCCTTCGTGTAGTTTTGTTTTTGGGGGTTTTGTTTCGAGGCTCGCCCGTTCTCGCATTGGATTTCCTGACAAAAGTCCCAGATAAGGAGATTGTTTCTCCAGGCACACGGCTTCTGGGCTCTGTCCCATCTTGTCTAGGCTACCTTGTGAAGACAAGTAAGTAACCCTGATGGCGATTAATATAATAATTGTCGTCCATGTGTTAATTAAGAATGTACCTGGACCTTAGAAGACACTGGAAAGGGAATGTACACAAATGCGACTCGACTGGTTTGGTTCAATAAACGCGATGGACTCGACTGCCATCCTAGAGGCCTTCTCATTTATGGCGTGATACTTTCAAATAAAATGGGGATGCATGTTAATAGACTTTCATTTTTCGTGGTTATTATGCTGAAGGATGATTTCAGAAAACTAGAATAGCTCCTTATAGTGCTCAAGCACAGAGCCTGGTAGACTGTGATGTCTTTTTAAGGGAATGGGCAAGGAGGCTATCAGTTGCACCTTTAGCTATGTATCATATGGTGACTGTCAATCAAGATCCGTACAGATTATTTTTGGAGTTATCCATTTTGGTCGAGTAGCAGTTTGCAACATGTACGTAGTTCAGTAATTGTTTTTACTGACTTAGAGAATTAAATAAAATAACCCTAATG
This sequence comes from Chitala chitala, assembly GCA_025773905.1. Classification (NCBI taxonomy): domain Eukaryota; kingdom Metazoa; phylum Chordata; class Actinopteri; order Osteoglossiformes; family Notopteridae; genus Chitala; species Chitala chitala. The sequence goes on along the minus strand of JABJVR010000001.1, from coordinate 17,752,171 downwards.
CATGAATGCCCATTTTATAAAGAAGGCCTGTGGATCATTGGTATTTTGGTTAAATGACTTGCTTTTTCTGTAAAGATTATGGCTATCAAAATAAACTGCTGTTTACTTAGTTATTTTCACCTGAGATATCGAATGACATGGAAGTATAGATGCAATATGAATAAGAAACTGCACTGCTGTTGAATGTTATATATATTTTTGTAATTCTGTTTGAAATGCTACCATTTCACATATGGAAATTTTATTAACCTGAGCTCATATTTGTTTAAAAAAAATATTTAACTTTAATTCAGCATGGACTTCTGACAGACTGCGAAGTTGGATACATTTTTATGGTTTTGTTTGATAACTTATAATTTGTCCTGGAAAAAAGGCAAAAAAAACCTTACATATCACAAACCTTAAAACGAAGTAAAACCAATTACTGTATCTAAATATAGAAGCCAGTGGTCTGTTGCCATGCATAAAAATTAAGTTATTTTGCAACTTTCAGTTCAGAAAACAACTTTGAATTTCAGTTTACATTCATGCAAAAATTTACAATTTACAACAATTTAAAATGTTTTCTGAGATTTATAATTCTATTATGTAAGAACATTTTCTTAACAACTGGACTTTCCAAAAAATTTTGGTCTGAATCTGATAAAACACTATCATCATAAATTAGTTCAGATCAAAAGTGGTTCCTTCTACTGAAGGACCTGGGTGTTTTATTGGAAATAGAGTTAAGTACCTAGGCAAAGTACATGGCTTACTGAAATTTAAGACACTAACATGTTCCTCTTACTTAACCACCATATCCCATCACTCGTCTCGAGCAACAGTTAAAATTCTGCTATATACAGTACGCAACATTCAAACTGGCCTGAGAATAATTCTGGGCTTTAAATTATAAAATAAAATCCTGCTATTTTATGGCTAGTGTTCTTTGTGACTGGACAGCACAGACCCTACAGGGTTTGCTCTCACATTTCTTAAACTGACAACTTTCTTAGTAGGTGACTGTTCATAATATTGGAATTTTGTTTAAGAGCTTTTGGTTTGTTTATGTTCTGTTGTCAAACGTGCTTGTTCAGAAAAAGGCCTGCTTTAAACTTCAAAAACAATTTTATTTTGTCAAATTATATTTATGACCCTAACAACCTTTTGTTTCCTTTATATAGTCAAAGTATATAAAATGGCAGCCTCAGCCACAACCTACAGAGCAAACTGTCATGTGTGGACATTTATAAAGCACAACATCTGGACTTTTATTAGGAAGGAATAGGAAACAAGTAGAAAATATATAACACACATGTAATAATACATTAGGAACAAATAGTACCGCCAGGTGGGAATTGTAATGGACTTGCTTATCTCACCTCTTGTGAGGTCCAGTCCACTCACGTCATTTTGCACCGTTTATTTTTTTGCATCGCTAGGCGACATGTCACCAGACCCCATCCCTTCAAACCTGTCTGGGCCGGCTGTTCTCACTGCATTTCCCCGTCCCTTTAATTTCATATTACCCAAAGAACAGCAAAAAACACTTTTTATGACGGGGGTCTAAAAACAAATTCGACGTATTACCATTACGGAGTTGTAAACAATGTGCGTTTATTCACAATTCCAACATATTTACAAAACCCTATTATTAAACCCTTTAAAAAATCTTTTTCTTAATCTACGAAACAGCGTTGTGTTTGCAGTATTATAAGCAATGCATGATTTCCCTCAACTTGTTTTATTATGTAAATAATTCCAGACATGTTTTCCTAATATATAATTAGCCTTCATTCTATTTATGTGTTGGCAACATGTGAAACAAGCTAAAATATAAGTAAAGAATTAAAAAATAAGATATTTTGTAGCCGTGAAAGTTAAAAAAACTTTCATATTTTTGCGTGACATATGAAAGCACAGTATATGAGTAAATCATAAAACACTATAAATATATGTCCATGAACATGTAAACGTAACCATATTCTCTTATTTTTCTGGCAATCTCTATTAAATGGACTTCAGTAATGTGTCTGTGCGTTTAGTGTAGAACATATACTACGTAAATATTGCATTTTCGCTGGATATTTCTAAGCGTTTGTCTTTGTCTTTTAGGGCGCCTATTACCATGACAACAAAAGCGCCAAAAATCATACAACCGCTGCAAAACGTTGTGACACTTGAGGGTGGTGTCGCAACGTTTGAGGTTCGAGTTAGTGGTAAGCGCACCGTCTTGGTTATTACACCATTTCAAAAACATCTTCATGAAAACGTACAGAAAATTATCATGTGAACGAAATGCCAGTCACCACACATTGTAATACACTGCACTTGGCTTCCGGCAGGTTCGCCAGTCCCTGAGGTGAGCTGGTTTCGCGATGGCCAGGTTCTCTCCCACGCGGCTCTGCCCGGCGTGCGCACCTCGTACAGCGACGGCCGTGCTGTACTGACGCTCCGCGCCGCCGCCGCTGCAGCGCACAGCGCCAAGATTACTGTCGAAGCCACGAACACAGCTGGAAAGGCCACTAGCACGGCCGAGCTACTCGTCATCGGTGAGAATAGTGTCTTTCAAGGACGAAATAATAGGTCTTACATACTAATATTGCAACTGGTACAGATGTATAGACAAAACCCGCCTATTTAGCGTTGCCTACTTTCGCTATGTGTCAAAATGACGCGACTAATACTTGGGGTAAATTTATAATTAATGCAACGGCAAAAGAGGACATCAAAAGAGAACATAGGTGACACCTACATGACCTTTAAGTCCATAGACAGGACTTCTGTTTTTCACCATGGACTCTATTAAGTATTAGACTTTTACAATACCAATCAGAAAACATGTTTCACATTACGCACTAGCTTAGTTTCCTTATGACATGTAGTACTTTCCTTCACTTTCAGAAAAAGAGACTGCGGTATCTACTGAAAACACAAAGGTCGCTGAGGTAAGGGATTTCTTGAGAGCCTTGAACGCTGTAGCGCAACGCTGCCGCTTGGTGGTGGAGAAGCATGCGCGCAAGTGTTTCAGCTGTGCATTATGAAGATGATTTGCCAATGAGTCTTGCAGCGATTCTAAGTTTTGTAGAAGGCGCCACTCAGAGTGTCATGTGCGTTACCTGGATAGATGTTTATGTCTATCATGTATTGTGTCTGCTGTCATGTTCTTTGCTTTCCTGCTGTAGGTACAGGACATGGAAATGCCCTGTGAAATGAATGTAATTTATGCATCTTGATCTCACTAATTTGCAGTAAGACCAGCATGGTGGGGGATAAAACTGACTTATCGCTAGCCTTAGTGGCTATATCCTTGGACCACTGCAGAGAAAACAATGTCGTATCATTGTACCCAAACACCAGGAACAGGTAGCTTAGACATCCAACCTGCTGTCCACCATCTTCTCTTACACACTTCCATCACACTTCATCATCACACCCTCATGTGTTTCAGCGTTGGTGCACAAAATCATTTTAATGAAAAACATAAGCGTCGTGGTGATTGCATTGTAGCATTTCACCCTTCTCCGTTCTCCCCTTTTATTATCATTCAGCATTTGCTCCTTGATTTATTCATTAACTTCTGGTATCTGAGATGCTCCCTGTCTTATGTTCCTGTGCTGTTCCTCACACAAATGTTGATATACATCTGCAGCTGTGATGACATGGGCTGTCAGCTGAGAGGAAGACTACGGTAAATGTTGTAAGAGCAGATACCTCTGGTTCAGGCATAAAGCTATGAGTTCCATTTCAAGAAAAGGTATATATTGATTAAGGAAATGAATGTCCATTAATTTCACCAGCATTTCCTGTTTAAATCCATCCACAGACATCTTGTGATGTATCATTACGTGAGTATTAGCTTAATTATGAAATGACCATAATGTTTGGCATTAATACATTTTTGAAAAATAACTAAAGGTTAACAAGTTGCATAATTTATATCTGTAGGTATTTACATGACATACATAATATCTGGTAAATTCCTAAACTGCAGTGTAGTTTATTTATCTTACCTAATAATTTACAACTGACTAGCAAGGTGGAATTTGTAACTAAAAAATAACAGGTGGCTGAAACAAGTTAGAGTATTACAATAGCCTTTAAATTAACCACATTTAAAATATAATAATAAGTATTAAAACTAACTTGTTTATATTTTAATATACTTTTGGCATATTGTAAAGTTGTGTGTGCCCCCTTGATATAGACTCGTGCCCTCCTGAATGTCAACCTCTCTCCTGAACCCTTGGGCCCATGAATGTAAAGTCTTTATCCCATTGATTATTAATGTCAATGAACCTGAAATTTAAAAGATGAAAAAGAATTTATCTTCTAAAAAATTACTGGATTAAAAATGTATGGTAGTTATAAATACCCACTTTATCATGAAAAGTGAAGATATATATTTAGATCTGACATATTAACAATACAGCTTAACAGAAGAGTTCTGTCTGTACCAGGTCAGTTTTTTTTTTATAATAAATCATAGTTAATATGTTTTTTTGTAAATGAAATATTTATGCTCATCTGTTTGGTCTGTTGTGGAGAAAAAAATGACACTGTAAAGGCATGTGGAAAATAAGAACATAAATAGGCTTCATATTAAAGCAGCCCACATTTCACCACCTGCTTTCTCCCTCTTCTTATACACTGACCATCTGAGCTGCTGAGATAGGATACAAGTCACCTGCTTGTTTGTCACACCTGAATCCCTTTGGCACAACTCATCAGAGTTTTAGTATCGCATGTAATGCAACAATTGCGTCACTGCAAATCTGCTGTTTTGCGAAGATGAAATTTCTGACCCGACTCTCGACTTGTTTGCATGTTTTCAGCACTGAGTTTACATGGAAAAAGATGTGCCAGCCGCCATAGATAACATCTATGTGCAGGTGTGTGTTTTTTTTTGTCTGTTTGGGACAGTATGTTAATGTTGGGTCTTACCGACTATTCACATTTGGTACCAAGAGAACCAAATCAAGATGAACCAAGCTGAATAGGACACACTGAAGTCTGGCACGAAGTTAAGAGGGTCATGTGATGACAAAAACCTGTTCAAAACAATTAAATAATGGGCTTATAGTGTTCCAAGTAATCCTGACAGCAGGGCACTCACTCCTTTCTTAGGCTAGTTACATCTCCAGGTTGAGCAGTCTTGATTTGTAGTTTCACCGAATTTAGTCAGTGTTTATGGTAATTTCAAGCGCCACATACTTAATAAAGCACAAAAAAGCCAGGTGAAAACAGCAGCACTCCGATTTTCCTGTATTACAGGTTACCATAAGCATGAGTATTATTGTCAGGTGAGCAGCTAGGCTGTCCACCACAAAAACAGGTCAAGAAGCATTGGCTGGCCGTACCTTGAAGACACGGGTGATTGATGGCCACAAGTGGCAAGCTCCGATTTCCGTGAGTTAGCAGTTCCGTGAGTTAGCAGTCTATTTTAGGCATCGGTCAAACTATATGTTGCTGCTTGCGAGACATACAGCCTTTTTTAAAATTTCCCATTACAGTGTCCTTTATAGTTTCAAGAAAAATACCTAACATCAGGTGAAGGCATGTCATACCTGAAATCCTTTCAGCAGTTCTGCGTGTTGAAATTCCACCAAACAGCTTTCTAGTCTTTAAATGAATTCTAAGATCTCTGCTGTCAAGAGTCCTGATCAATGGACGGACAGGATTTACTGCTGTTATGTTACTCAGCTCAGGCATTTGTGTTTTCCTCTCACTTACATCTTTACTTTTACTCTCAGTCTAGCAACACTTCTCTGCTGTATAGCAAAGAAGATCATATGCAGGATGGTTTTGGGACTCTCCCCTACATTGGAGAGGGTAGATTTCAGAATGGCTGTTACGCATCCATTGCTTCAGCCGATCATGCAAACAACAAGGCCAAAGTGCCCCTTTCTAAAGTAGGCCGGCACCAGTATGCATATATAAATGTCAGCATAGTTGACAATGGGTTCTTGGTTGCATAGCTTTCATCTCATGGTCCCTCCTGTGAGGTCTTGATTAACCTTTTTCTCTCATTTCCTGCATGTTTGATTCTTGCTTAACAACAGCAGAGACCAAGGCTGGTCTCCCATTCTCACCTAAGCTTTATCACCAATAAGGATTATATCATATTATCATCTTGTAAGAGATGTATGTTTTTACTAATTTCCTATTCTTTGCCCCCTACCCCACTACATGCACACCTTCATGTTCTCTGATTAGTTTGTCATCTTCATATATTCATATATATTTTTATGGTCAATAGGGCATACAAAAAAGCAAAAGAAATTATCCCACAATGACCTCATAATAAGAAAAAAATCTTTTACTCACAGCATTTGTGCAGGCCCCCACAAATGGATTTCAGTTCATGTTCTGATGGAGCTAGTTTTCTGGAGACCGTCGAGCCGATGCCCGATGAGTTCAGCGGCTTCACAGGAATGGAAAGCCTGACAGACGTAGACACAGTGGTGGCGCCTCACTGGACCAGGATGGGACGGAAGCTGAAGTACAACTTGGATTTCCAGATCTCCTCGCTGGACAAGCCTGCCCCTATCATAGCTCAGAATGCTAATCTGGATGAAGCAGAGACCTGCACTGTTATTGCTGTTGAGGATAGGAACTGTTATGAGCCTTACACATTAATGTTGCCAGGTGAGGTATTTATTCTTTTCTCATAGTAATGCAGTTGAAGTGTGAGAGTAAACCCATGTAAACCTAATCTGCCTTCTTAGCAAGCAGTAGTTAGGTTTCTGAAGGGCCTAGTGCACTTTGATGACAAAGAACAACGCCAATCACAAATGATTATGTTTCCATCTCTGTCCAATGAAGGTGGCGCTAAACGCCCAGTTTCAGTCCCTGGACCAGACCCAAAAGGTATGTATGACCTCCAGATCTTTCATAATATTCCAGCGGAATATTGCTTATAACGTCTAGGTTTTGTTCTGATGTTTTGTTTTACTTTTGTTTACAGTGCATTGTTTTGTCATTAGAGTGTGTCCTTTGGTGTTTTCTTGTTTTGTCTTTTTTGTGTTTCTTTTGGATAGAAGTACTTGCTGGATGAAAAGTTTTTGCTGTGCGTAACATGTCGTGTCATCTGCTGTGTGTTCATGTGTTTTCAGTGTTGCTTTGAGTCAAATCTGCAATATCAAGCCCTGTGCTGCTTAGATATGAATAAACAAGGACTAGGCATATTATGTCCTATTTAAAGAAAGTACCTTAAAATCAGTAATTAAACTGAAGAATTGATTCAGCAGCAGAGATGGTTTTTCATGCAATTGAACAACTGTGTGTCAGAAGTTATTGAAGGTATTTCCAAAGAAATTTAAATGAAATGTCAATTTGAGAAAGGCTGTGAACACTTAAACTAGGACAGTACAGTTCCACTATCTATAAGTATTGTTTAACCTCTAGAATTGAAACTATACAAGCATAAAAACTGTAATTGCCAGGTTTTTAGTTATGAGGAAAGCATATGCAACTGTCACAAACATGGACTGGAAAGGACCTGAGACAAATTCAAATTTACCAAGGGAAAAAAACAAAGCCAAGAATCAGAAAAAACACAAAGAATTATACCAAAGCAACTGACAATTGGAAAGTCTGAAATGAAAGCATTGAAGAAAAATTACCTGGAAATGAAATGAGGAGACACATAAGAAAATTAATGGGGAACCCTGGCAGATTAAGGCAGGCTGACTCCATAAGGACAAGGAAGATCCAGGATTTTATGAAGATGTTGGGAGAAAGTAAATAAATGGAAAACTATGTACTGTGCTTTCAAAGGAGATTAAGAGAAGAAAGTATCTTGCCAAAAAAGGGGGGCCTTCTATTCAAGGTTGAAAACCAAAATGAGCCATCGGTGAACAGCCTCCTCGAGATGTTCTCACAAAGCTGAGAAAAGGGTGCCAGCAAAAAAAAGCAATGTATTCTATGAAGTAGGATGAAAAAGAACATTTCAGAAACAAGAGACTGATTCCTCTGGTAGGACATAGGATACTGACTAAAGAACTGAACAACAGACGGCAGCTTCAGGTTTAAATCTGACACCTGCACAGATCATGATCACGCCTTCCATAAGTAGGTACCCCCAGCTGTCATTCCGATTAAGTGTCCTGAGTGGCAGAGGCGGGAGAGGTAAACTTCCCACATTTGACGAGTGGGTGTTTGAGACTCCAGGACGAAGTTTGACAGGTGAGGTGAGAGCAGGCTACAAACTCCCAGCACTGACTCACTAGTAGCCCTTTTGAAGAAAAGAAACAAAAAAATCTGTGGTTTACCTTTGTGTCCATTCTTCATATATTTACCCCCTTTATCCTGTCTGTTGCACGTTGCAATGTTTGCATCACATTTTTCATATTCAGATATTGTTTGTTGTTTTTCCGTGCATGAGTATGTATGGTGCAAAAAGAGATTCTGATCCATCTGTGTGCTGTAACTCTAACAAGATATTTCCCTTTTGTGTAGCATGTCGTTTCTCTCCTTAATCATACACTTATTTGTCCATCCAATAGCCGACGTCTTATATGAGACAAACTATAACCATTGCAATTGTTTTCCTGGTAACACCTCTCCTTTCAGAAGTAACAATTTTTTTTTTTTTTTGACACAGATGGAAAACCCAAGGAAGAACCCGGCAGAGGCAGAGGCCTGCGACGTAAGACCTGCCGACTTGTGTTTGTACATTGCTGCACAGAACTAAAGATCAGTGGACCCACTGCTATTGTAATGGAAGCTTTTGACATACCATAGCCAGCATGTGTTGTCTTATTTAGGAAGAGGAGAAAGAACATAATGATCACAGTACATTTTTGTTAGAATTGTTGTTGTAGCTTGATGATCTATTGGGCAGTTAAATAAGTCGTGAATACTAATGTGTGAATGTTACATTCCAGCGAGGCCAACGCCTTCCCCTGGTGACACTGACAGGGGTCGGGGCCGGAGGCCTCCTCCTGGCGGGGACAAACCCCCACCAGATGCAAACCCTTTCGGCTTCCAGCTCAAGGCTGTCCCACTGAAGTTCATTAAGGACCTGAAGGACATAGTACTGCAGGAGGCCGAGTCAATTGGCTCCTCAGCTCTGTTTGAGTGTGAGGTGTCCCCGTCCACGGCCATCACGTCCTGGATGAAGGACGGCGGGAGCCTGAGGGAGAGCCCCAAGTACAAGTTTACCTCTGATGGAAAGGACCGCAAGCTGGCCATTATCGATGTGCAGCTTTCTGACCAGGGGGAGTACACCTGCATCGCTAAGCTTGGCAACAAAGAGAAGACGTCCATGGCCAGGCTTATCGTGGAAGGTATTTACCTTGTGTAAATGTCTGTTGTTTCACTGGGAGTTCAATGAAGAGAATACCCATCTGAAGTGCTTTTCAAAAAACACCTCTCTATAAATATGAAGTAGCAGTTTCTTTTTACGTTAAATGAATTTAATTTTAGAACTTGTCAATAACCATCACCAACCTGTTCTCCTAGAATTGCCTGTGAAATTCCTGAAGACCCTGAAGGAGGAGATGTCCGTCCTTAGGGGGCAGCCATTGTACCTGACCTGTGAACTGAATAAGGAAAGGGACGTTGTGTGGAAGAAAAACGGGGTGCCCTTGGAGGCTGTGCCTGGCAAGGTGGCCGTCAACATCTTTGGCATGCAGCACACTGTAACCATCCAGAACATGACCGATGAAGACATCGGTCTGTATTCATGCGAGTGCGGGAGCATAAAAACAGAAGCGAATGTCACAATCCTCGTACAAGGTAAACATCCCACTCACAAGCTCCCCTTAACCTTTAACACTACAGCTCAGCTTTTTGCTGAAGCTTTAATGTGTTATCTACAGATTTCAGATGTCATGTATAAATGAGCACGTGTGTTTGTCATCTGTGTATAAAATGTAAAATTAATTGAGACATACAGTATATCCAGAGTTTTTAAGCCTAACATTTTTTTTTGTTTGTCAGCAAATACTTTGAAAGTACTTGCCTACATTTTTCTGAAGGTGGAAGGTGTTTATATCATGTGTGGTGTGGTAAATTTCTACACTGTGTACCTTTCAGAGATTCCTTTAACTATTATCAGTCCATTGACTGACGTGCATGCGTATGAAGAGGAAGAGGCAAGGTTTGAATGTGAAGTCTCAAGGGAAGCCAAATCATTCCGTTGGCTGAAGGATTCTGAAGAGCTGACGGCCAGTGAGAAGTATGAGTTGCTCCAGGAAGGGACTAAGCACACTCTGATAGTCAAGTCTGTAACCAAAGAGGACATTGTCAAGTATGTTTTTGAAGCTGAAGGCTTGATTTCCTTCGGCAGAATAGTCTCCAAAGGTAATCTGAAAACCAAGTTCCGTATCCACAACTGTATGTTCAGCATTTTCCCATGGTGTAAAAATGTTTAAATAAGACGTGAGTTTGGTCATTCCTCATGTGTTGTTGCTTCAGGTATTCGTCTGCAGTTCGTCAAGCCCATCACGGAAGTGACCGTGAAGGAGCGCGAGACCGCGGAGTTCAAGGTTGAGCTCTCTCACGAGAAAGTCCAGGTCACCTGGTACAGGAATGACGTGCGTGTCCGGCCCAGTAAAAAGGTGCAAATATTCGAAGAAGGCAAGATCCACACGCTGATGTTCAGAGAGGTGACGATGGATGACACGTCCCTAATTAAAGTGGAGGCACTGGGTGTGACCTCGGAGGGCATGCTCAATGTCATTGGTTAGTACAACGATTAGTACAAACGATATTGTTTACAATTTTGAAAGAAGGGTACGGGCTGTATGGTGGCTTTGTTGGCAGTGGTGTCACCATGTCACACCTCCAAGGCATAAAGTTGTATATTCTCCCAATGTTTATCTACATTTCCTCTGAGGGTTCTGGTTCTTTTAAACCCTTCAAATGTGCATGGTTCACTTAAAGAGGCACCTCTACATCGCTGCTGGTGTTTGAGTCTGTGTGAGTACCCTGTACTCAATTGGTGCTTCGCCTATAATGTACCTCTGTTGTCTAGGTTAATCTCCCTACCACCTATCATGTAATTTGTATACACAGCTTTGAAAACAAACGTATGATAAATGACTCTTCATTTTAACGTAGTAACTGCTCTGGAAATTTTGTACAACTTGTGATTTTTGCAAAACTGTTCAGGCCAGATGTTTCTTTGTGTATCTCACCTTGTCTTTTGGCCGATTCCTGCAGAAGGAGACCCTTACTTCATCACCAAGCTGCAGGACTACACTGCTGTGGAGAAGGACGACGCGATCCTCGTGTGCGAGGTGAACAAGCCTGCGTTCCAGGTGAAATGGTTTAAAGGCGAGACTGAGCTCACGCCTTCCAAGAACATAGTCATCAGGTCAGAGGGAAAGAAGCGCATGCTGACCATCAAGAAGGCTGGAAAGAACGACATCGGTGACTACATATGTGATTGTGGCGCTGAGAAGACCACGGCTAAGCTGAACATCGAGGGTGCGTTGTCCTTAGTGGTTATGCTCTAAACAGTGGCGTCATTAGGTCCAATCATTCAGTGCTTCAGCCCTGAATATTTTAAGCCTAGTCCCAAATATTTTCACGTTGAAAAAGGAGGTGTTTTACAGCAAAGCAACAGACAAGCCCCGGGCAAACTCTATTTAACATTGATTATATGTTGCAGGGATGGAAGTATACTCTATAGACTACATACTATAAGCTTAAAACATCCATTATGCCATATTTTCATGTACGTAGTATGTGAACTTTGTGTCTTGGGCATAGTGGGTCCTTGTGCATTTTCCTAGTTTGTGTCGTTTAAACACCAATGTTCGTTTTATTTTGTCTCCCCACAGAGCGCGACATTAAGATAGTTCGTCCGTTGTACAGCGTGGAGGTGACGGAAACTGAAATGGCTCGCTTTGAAGTAGAAATCTCTGAGGAAGATGTTCATGCCACATGGAAGCTCAATGGAGAAACCCTCCACAGCTCCCCTGTAAGATTTAGATATAATTTCCTAAATCTAAAATTGCCACATACATATATTATGCATGCTTGGTTATTTATAATAAAATTTATAACATGAAATATTGTGTAGGTTTTCTTCCATGAAGTATCCATACTTTACCTTGTTGCATTGTAGTAGAAAACAGTTGACAGAGGAAAAACATTAACGCCTCTTAAAAGCTAAATACAAATTCCTTCTACTACTTTCTTATACTGCAATCTTCATGTGTGTTTGGCTACCTCTGTTCCTTTCTAAGGACTGTGAGAAGAAAGAAGAAGGAACTAAGCATGTTCTCATTTTATACAACGTACGGAAGGACCAAGCCGGAACAGTGGACTTCCAGGCTGCTAATGCTAAATCCAGTGCTCAGCTCAGGGTGAAAGGTGAGGGCTGGTTCTGTCAAGCAAAGATACACACGTGCACGCTCGTGCGCACGCACACACACACACACACACACACACACACACACACACACACACACACACACACACACACACACACACACACACAGACATACACACAACACACATGCAGAAGTATATTCTCGTGCACTGTCCTGCTCAGGGCTTTTTTTAAACTTTAGATAAAGAGCTAGATGAAACACAATTAAATGAAAATGAAAATGTTTTCAGATTCTTTCTGAATCGTTATGCATTTTAAAATAACTTTTTTTTACATATATCATTGCTTTTAAAAAATTCAGTAGTGTTTATAGATAGTCGGTTTAACTAAAATGATATTTAGATAATAAACTGTGCTAATTCAGAGTTCTATCATGTATTGCAATGTTATGAACATTGGGGTTGGTTCTACTAAAAGCAGTCTTTGTGACTGAATGTTTCAGTTCAGTTGGTTTTAATAATGTTATTTGTTTTTTTGTAAGTAGTTGCGTGTTTCAACTCAGTAATACTCTGCTGTTGTCATTTTTCGAGACATTCAAAGACAGCTTTGCGTTTAAGGGAGGGGGATGGGTGGGGCTGATTTAAGTCTGGAGTAGTAGGTATTTTGGAAGCTTCAGACCTTATATAGCTTCAGTGACAGGTGTCTCTCATGGTAAAACATACCAGATTCCTAGGTTTTCTGCTGACTTTACACTTATGTAAAAGAATAGGTCTGTATACTGACCAATGCTGGACCTCCCCTTCCTGCCTCTGGTAAATGACGGTCCCTTTCAGCAACCCCTGCGAATGAGCTGTATTACATTTTAAAGTTGGTTTGCTGCACCTTGGCGGAAAATGGCCAGTTTCTGTTTGGGGAGTTGCTGATGTTTGTATGGGGATGAGTAACAATGTTTTGCTCCTTTTTCGAAGCCCGGGCTATCACCATGTCACGGCCGCTCAGCGATGTGACTGTCACGGCTGGAGAGACCGCCGTCTTTGAGTCCGAGCTGTCCTATGATGGAATTTCTGTGGAGTGGTTCCTTGGCAGCACCAAACTGGAGCCAAGTGACAGAGTAAGATTTATGTCATAAACATTGCTGTTAAGTGGCCTCAAGTTTGTAAAATTTACTTACTAGAACTTTCCACACAATAAAGAATGACAGATTTAAGTCACTGAGCAATTCTTATGTTCAAAATGCTATTTTAAGAATCTACTGCATTTTTTATGTTTATTTTGTATTTTGTGTTACATTCTTAGAAGGCAGGAGACTCATTTGAGGTTTATTTCTCATTTTAAGAATAATTTGTAATTTATTTGTCCTAGCTGTATTTTTATACTTATTTTTGCTTGCTTCAACTGAAGTGTTTTGTTATGGCCATTAAAGGACATTTGTACTACCAAATGTGCAACACAAATTAAAAATTCTTTGTTATATTAAGTATATGTGACACAAATACAGATATTGCTATTGTTTCACTTGAATTTAAGTAATATAAATGTTCACAATATCCAAAGAAAGGAAAAGATATTATGAGCAATGAAAGGCAGAAGAAATAATATTTACAAGGACTACATTAAACAACACAGTTAAGATTACTTGATCAATCAGTCATATGTAAACACCTAGAAATTTAATTAAAGAGAAATTGACATGCATAGTTTATTTAACTGTGTATTGTAGAGCTCCTTCTGTTTTCTCTGCTTTTACACCAATTGATCCTGTACAGGTTGACATCCATGCAGAGGGCAAAGTCCACTCAGTATCCCTGAAAGACGTGAAGATGACAGAGGCTGGAGAGGTGAAGCTGACAGCCAAGGATTTTGTGGCTACCGCCAACCTCATTGTGACCGGTGAGCTCTTGTTCCTCAGGAGATCTAAGATAAAGGAAAACTGTTAACCAGGAAAAGTTCTAAATTTTAACAATGCTGAGTTTTTTGTGGCAAATCCCTGCAGGTTTAAAATAATTATCTAATACATATACTAACAAGGCATTTGAATTTTAGGTCTTGTTTAGTTTCTTAATTGAATGACATAGCTTAGTGCAACTTTTGTGAAAATGCTGATTATAGTAGTCTTCTGGCATGCATTGTGTCATTACCTGTCTGTTATAAATGTGGATGCTATAAAAGCAAAACCATAAAGAGTAAAGGTGGGGTACTGGTGAAAATACTAGATCTCAGAACCAGGAGAGCCATAGGTTTTTGCATTTTATTGATATAAAATAATTAAGAAGTCAATTTTATATTACCATGCAAGCAACCAGCATGACAATTTGAAGCCAACATATTGGCGTAAGCAGTCTGAAATAGATGACAGTCCAGTTGTAATATTTCAGGTGCATCCACCTCTCATCTCAACATATTTAGGAGGAAACCAGTGTTAAATTTAAATCCACAGACCTCAAGGTGTGAGGCAGTGCTACTATGACATGCTGTGGGCACCACTTTGGGTATCCTCATTAAGTTGAGTAAATGGAAGCAGCTCATTAGTGAAGTTGTCTTTCTGACTCTATAGAACCAGCAGTTCGCTTCACTAAGCTCCTTGAAGATCAGACTGTGGAGGAGGAGTCGACTGCCATTTTGGAGTGCGAGGTCTCCAGAGAAAACGCAGTTGTGACATGGTTGAGAGATGGCCAGGAGATTCGCAAAACTAAGAAGCATGATATGGTTGCTGAAGGACGAAAGAGAAGACTAATCATCCTTGACTGCAGCCTTGATGATTCCAAGACGTACACCTGTGATTCCAGAGATTTCAAGACATCAGCTTTCCTGAATGTGGAGCGTGAGTGCACCAGAACTGAACTGCACCAGAATTTACTGAAGTAAATTAGAGTTCATCCTGTGACTTTGTGTTAAAATCTGTTGCTGCGTCCACAGCTCCACACGTTGAATTCTCTAAGCCTCTCCACGATGTTGAAGTCAAAGAGAAGGAATCGGCTAGATTTGAATGTGAAGTTTCTCGTGAAAATGCAAAGGTATGCAAGTGAATGCGTTCCGGACTTGAGATTGTTTGATTTCACTTTAGATACTGTTTAGCTTTGCATCTGCTCCAGTTATATTTAAACTGAGAATGTAGCTTATAGATCATCACCGGCAGTTTTGTTTCTTTGTGCAAATAGGTGCGTTGGTTGAAGGACGGCTCTGAAATCAGGAAGAGCAAGAAGTATGAGATCATAGCCAAGGGTGTGCAGCACATCCTTATTATTAACAAGGCAGCATTTGACGATGAGGCTGAATATGAATGCAATGCCAGAACTGCAAAGTCCTCCGGCATGCTTACTGTTGTTGGTAAGTTCAGTTACGTGGTTCGCCATCATATTTTCTATGAGACTATTGAATACATACGAGCCTTTCACTAGATTTTTATTTTAGCCGTCATTGTTCGTGATAGCTTTTTGTAGTCCAGACCAGCATACGATCATACACATCTTTTACAGAGGAAGAGGCATCATTTGTGAAGCACCTGGGAAACGTGAATGCCACCGAGGCTGAGACCATTAAGCTGATCTGTGAGGTTTCAAAGCCCAGTGCTGATGTTACATGGTACAAAGGGGATAAGGAGCTGCCTGAAGGTGGCAGGTATGAGCACATTATAGACGGGCGTAAGAGGATCCTTCTCATCCGGGACCTGAGTTTGTCTGACGGGGGAGAGTACAGCTGCAGACTGCCAGGGTTACAGACGTCAGGCACGCTAACCATTAACGGTATGTATCGATCAACTTCAATTCTCAATAATGCAAGTAGTTTCTTTATGCATAGCAAACTTACTCTTATCCAAATGAAATAATGGCGTGTCGGTATAATGAGTTTAACAGGTTGATGTTAGGTTGCTTATTAAACATTTTGCAGCAGGGCTTCAAGCTGATGTTTTTAGTCTGTTGGATGTTTGTTCAAATTAAATTGTGAAGATAGTAAATAGGTTAAGCCATTTATTTTGTTTGAGGAAAGAAAAATTTGATCAGCATATTCACCAATGCAATTACATGTTTATTTTGTTAGTATACTGAACTATTGTTGTTTGTTGAACAATGGAGGAGATGCAAGTGTTGTTTTGTATTACTTCATTTAAAAAAATCAGATTCTTTTAGTATGTGAAGTGTAAAACTGCATGCTTCGTAAAGCATGCAAGCAGCTTTGAAAAACAGTACTATCCAACTGAGCACCTTTTTCTCATAGCAGTGCATCTGCAGAATGTAGGTTAATGTTCCATTCTGTTCTGTTTTCATAGAATTAGCAGCGGAGTTTCTGGCCAAGCCCCAGAGCCAAAGAGCAGTGGAAGGTGAAAAGGCCGAATTTAGCTGCACAATCACCAAGGAGACACAGGTGGTCAGATGGTTCAGGGGTGAGAAGGAGCTCATAGAGGGAGACAAATACAGTCTTCTTAGCGATGGCAAGAGGAAAGTGCTCATTATTAAAGACTGCACATTAGATGATAAAGGGCCCTACGCCGCCCTTGTTGGAGCTACAAGAGCCACTGCTGAATTGACCGTGCTTGGTAAATATCATATGTTCATATATAATTGTATTTCCTTCTGTGAAATACATTGTCATTGATTTAATGCTGAAAAAATGTTCTGTTTCTTACTACAGAAAAACTTAAGATAATAACGCCTATAAAAGACACACAAGGTACAGAGGGACAGGAGATCGTTTTTAACTGTGAGGTAAATGCAGAAGGAGCAAAAGCTAAATGGCTCAAGAAAGAGGAGACCCTGTTTGAAAGCAGCAAGTTCATTATGCTCCAGAAGGACACAATTTTCTCTCTAAGAATCAGAGATGTCCAAAAACCAGATGAAGCAGAGTACAGCATCACGCTGACCAACCAGCGTGGGGAATTTGTCAAGAGCTCCGCTAACCTTGTTGTACAAGGTAAATATGAGGCTATTGCAAAGATTTCTTTTCCCATAATGTATTTAGGCGCTGGGTTGAATTAATGCATCTCATGTTTTACTTTACAGCTGAAGCTCTGAAGTTTATTGAGGGTCTTGAGGACCGTGAGACTCAGGAGAAGAAGATGGTCAGCTTTACATGCAGGGTGAACAGAGCTAACGAGACCGTGAAATGGATGAAAGGAGGCCAGGAGATCACCTTCAGCAAACGCATTGTATATAGGGTTGATAAAACCAAGCACACGCTGACCATCAAAGACTGCACCATGGAAGATGAAGGAGAGTACTCTGCCGTTGCTGGAACTGACAAGACCACTGCTGAACTTATCATTAGCGAGGCCCCCACTGACTTCTCCGTCCAGCTCAGGGACCAGACTGTTACTGAATTTGAGGACGCGGAATTTGAATGTCAGCTTTCCAAAGAGAAAGCTGATGTCAAGTGGTTCAGGAATGGCCGTGCAATCCGAGAAGGACCCAGGTAAAGGTGTACTGTCTTTGTGGCAGAACTGTGCAAAGGACTCGTGTTCTAGGACTTTATACACATAAAATTTTGTTTGCTTTCTTAAGGTATCACATTGAGAAAGATGGCAAGACCTGCAGACTGTATGTAAAGGTTTGCCGACCAGATGATGAGTGTGAATATGTGTGTGCCGTGGGTGAAATGCGTACACGTGCAAGGCTCTTTGTAGAAGGCAAGTTTAAGCATTACATTACTTCTGTGTTTCAGAATTTAGCACTTTTTTTAGGAATTAATCTAATTAGCGTAATATTCATGCTGTTTTCCAGAGATCCCAGTTGAAATTGTCAGGCCCCCTACAGATGTATTTGAACGCCCAGGCTCAGATGCCATATTTGAGGTTGAGCTCAATAAGGACAGAGTTGAGGTAAAATGGCTGAGGAACAATATGGTCATTGTCCAGGGTGATAAATACCAAATGATAAGTGAGGACAAAGTTCACAGGCTGCAGGTCTGCGAGATCAGGCCCCGTGACCAAGGCGAGTATAGAATCCTAGCCAAGGACAAGGATGCCAGAGCAAAGCTGGAGCTTGCAGGTACGTGACCAAAACCTTTCTATGGTTTCCTATATCCTTAACGAAAGATCACTCCATTCTTACCTGTTGGTTTGTTTGCTTGAACCACAGCTGCACCACAGTTCAAGACTACAGATCAGAATCTGGTAACAGATGCTGGAAAGCCATTCACCATGGCAGTTCCCTTTGATGCTTACCCTCGGGCGGAGGCTGAGTGGTTCTTCAATGATGAGAAACTCCCCGGGCAGAATGTTGACACATCTGCCGATAAGACAGAATACCGGTTGAAGGAACCAAAGAAGTCCAATCAGGGCCGGTACAAGATTGTCGTTCAGAACAAACACGGAAAGGGGCAGGCATACATAAACTTGGACGTTATTGGTAAGATAATCATATTGTACAAGCAATGCAAGTAGTAGTGTATACAGCATAGAATTCAGTGAGAGACATTTGCCTGAATTTATCTGTTGCAATGTATAGATGTTCCTGGACCTGTGAAAAACTTAACTGTGGTGGATACTGCTGATGGTGAGGTCAGCCTTGCCTGGGATGAACCGGAAAGTGATGGCGGCAGCAAGATTATTAGCTATGTGGTGGAAAGGCGTGACATCAAGCGCAAGACCTGGACATTGGCAACAAGTCGCGCCGACACCCCTGAGTACTGTGTCGGTGGACTCCAGAAGGACAGTCTGTACCTATTCCGTGTTAGTGCCCGCAACCGAGTAGGCACTGGAAAGGCAGTGGAGACTGATGAGCCTGTTCAGGCGAAAAACAAGTTTGGTAAGCGTGGCATGTTTCTGATACTTACGAAATTATCAAATAAATTACTGCTATTTACGGAAACTGAGACAGCAGTCACGGTAAAAGACATGGTAGTTCATAGGATTTGGCTGTTCTGAATTCTGCTAATTTTTCAGATGTTCCTGAGGCACCACAGAATGTTGCCGTTGGGAACGTGAACAGGTTTGGCGCCACCGTGTTTTGGGAACCTCCAGTCTCTGATGGAGGGTCTGAGATCACAGCCTATGTCATTGAGCTCCGTGACAGGACATCAGTGAGGTGGGAGGCAGCCCTGGTGACCAAGGGAGAGGATCGCAGTGCAACACTCAATGATGTCGTTGAGAACAAGGAGTACATCTTCCGCGTCAAAGCTCAGAATAAAGCTGGGATTGGAAAGCCAAGTGCTGCCACCAATCCAGTGAAGATCATGGACCCAATTGGTGAGTTGTTATGACAGATTTGTGTGACATAAAATTGATGAATTATACTTCATAACATATTAAAGCTATTTTTAACCCATTTTAGAGAGACCAAGTCCACCACTGAATTTAGAATACTCTGATCAGACTAAGAACTCCATCCAATTAACATGGGAAACGCCTCTGAGCAATGGAGGAAGCCCAATCACGGGTTATATTATTGAGAAGTGTGAGGATGGAAGTGAGAATTGGCTCCGATGTAATGCAAGGCTCTGTCAGGACATCACTTACAAGGTACCTTTAATGTTAGCTTAACTAAAGGGTAAAACTGCAGATGGTGGCATACTGGTGTTATTTTGGTCAAAATTATTTTTAAGAACTCGATTGTTTATTCAAGTACCAAGACCAATTCACCACCAGCATTGCTGTTGTACATCTTAGTTTTGATTTGAAATTCTTAAATAAAATGAATATGAAAATGAATGTGTAAATATATTAGGTGAAATTCTGAACTCAGTAGTCTATAAACAATGGAGATAAGAAAAGTTGTGATCATTTCAGTGCTATGCTTTGGAACGTTTTTCTCATTGATTTTTTTAGGTGACTGCAATAAAACATGGCCTAAAGTACTACTACAGGGTATCTGCTGAGAACGCAGCTGGGGTGTCTGATCCACATGAGAAGATTGGACCTCTACTAGCAGATGATCCACATGGTGTGTGAACATCAACTCTGTACCCCAGTACAGGGCACATATCAATATAAATGTATATTGGCATGTTAACTTATGGGATCCAAAACGGGAGAATTGTTTTGCCCTTGAACCTGGCAACGATCCATTTTTACCTGTATTTGTCATTAAGTGATTTGAGCGCAAGTTTAATGGTAATTTATGTCCTTATTTTGTAGTTGGTCCTACTCTTGACCTCGACGCCTTTAGAAAAGGTCTGGAGTTCATTGTTCCGAACCCGGTGACAATCCGCATCCCTGTCACTGGCTATCCTATGCCCGCTGCCAAGTGGAGCGTCGGGGACAAGGAGCTGGCAGCTGGTGACCGCGTGTCTATGGGCACCAAGCACAAGACCAAGGAGCTGATCATCACACCCAGCGCACGTTCTGATAAGGGCACCTACACCGTCTACCTGGAGAACGATGTCGGCACGGTCTCGGGAGACATTGAGGTCAACGTTATTGGTACTTCTCTTACAGCCGCATTGTTCTTGTTGCCTCGTTAGCATTAAGCACTTGTTTGATTTTCCAGAATCTACTTTGTAATGATCGTCTTCGTTTATTTAGCGGCCCCGAGTATGCCCAAAGACTTGAAGGTGTCAGAGGTAACAAGACACCATGTGCACTTGATGTGGGAAGCCCCAGAAGATGACGGCGGTAGCCCAGTGACTCATTACCAAATTGAGAAACGTGAAGTGTCCCGCAAAACCTGGGTCAAGGTATGAATATGCTAAATTTATTGCACAACTACACTTGAGCTTTTGACAAAATATACATAATGGAAGTTGGTAAGAGACAAACATGCAAATGTGAGGAAATAATATCTGACTGTAACAGCAATTTGTTATTGAACACAATTTCATAATTAACATATTATTAAAATTAACATTGACTATAATGCAAGTTCCAGCTCCTACATAATTTATGTATGTGAACATTTAAACTTTTTTTAAGTATATGATAAATACTATCACATACACAGCATACTTTTGTAATCTATAGTTTTCATTTGTTACTCACAGGGCTTGTGTTCCAGTGCTTTGTGTTTCACCAAACGCATTTTAACTATAACAAAAAACCCCCAAAGATTTGGGTTTCATTAATGTTATCAAGTGTGTGCTGGTTTTAAATGACACATGGCCTTTTATTTTAGGTTGCCAGCGGTATTGAGGACCTGGAGTACACTGTCACAGATGTCATTGAGGGCAAAGAGTATTTGTTTAGTGTGGCTGCCTGCAACCGCTGTGGGCCTGGAGAGCCTGCTTGCCTGGAAGACCCAGTGAATGTGTCATCACCAGCGAGTAAGTAACAGGAGAGCCAACTTAGTTAAAAACCAGGTAAATGTCATTGCCTAGCCCTAAATTTCAAGGTAAAGATGTGTGACCAGTAAAAAATGTGTTTGTTTGCAGCTGTTCCAGACCCACCCGAGAACCTGAAATGGAGAGATAAGTCTGCCCACGGTATCTGCCTGCTGTGGGAGCCTCCAAAATACGACGGAGGTGCCGGTGTCAAGGGCTACATTGTGGAAAAGTGCCAGCGTGGCACAGATAAATGGGAACCTTGTGGGGATGCCGTGCCAGATCTCAAGTAAGTAGAAATGCCAACCTTATGGAAAGAAACATACAGTATGTTTTAACAGTGTGAAATTGTTAATGAACTTGACTTTCACATTTATTTATGTAATTTATAGGTTTTACCTTGCTGACATATGATATTATTACTTATAAGTTATTTCTCTTAATTTGTTTGGTCAATATGCTATTAGTGGCATTTTTAAACTTTTAAATTGGTTTAAAATGTTTTATATAAAAATTTAAGTTAATCAAGCTAAACCAAACAAAAACATAAACCTGATTTTACGAAATTGCTAAACTAAATGTGCATTGCTTGTGCATATTTTATTGTTTTAACTTGCTGTATTTGCTTTTACCAAGGTTCCAAGTTACCGGCCTCAAAGAGGGCCAGTGGTACTCCTACCGTGTGAAAGCCACAAACAGACTAGGTGCTGGCTCACCCTGCCGGGCCACAGATGACATTCAGGCTATCGATCCAATAGGTACTGTTGTCCATAAGACTTCATCTCAGAGCTGCACTTCGCTTTCCCTGCTCTGACTGTGAAACGTTAATCAATCTTCAATTCAACCTCACAGAACCTCCGGAGATTCAGCTGGACGTGAAGCTGCTTGCAGGCTTGACGTCTCGGGCAGGGTCCAAGATTGAGCTACCTGTGAAGGTTCTCGGGAAGCCAGATCCTAAAATTACGTGGACCAAGGCAGACCTTGTGCTGAAAGCAGACGACAGGATCTCAATTGATACCAAACCTGGTCAGTCCACACTGTCTGTGGCTAAAACCCAAAGGGATGACACGGCAACATACATCATTGAGGCAGTGAACAGCAGTGGTCGTGCTACAGCAACAGTTGATGTAAACATTCTCGGTAAGGGCTTTTTAATTCTGAATGCAGGACAAATTAGCAAAACATTAATTTCCTCTCCACAAATGGCTTTTGTATGGTAATGTACATTCACTTTGAATGAACCTATTTGTTTGGCCTAACAGACAAACCAGGCCCTCCAGCTGCATTTGACATCACAGACATCACCAACAAATCCTGCGTTTTGGCCTGGAATGCTCCTAGGGATGATGGTGGCTCGCCCGTCACAAACTACATCGTGGAGAGAAGGACTTCAGATAGCGAGGAGTGGAAAAAACTATCTTCCACCATCAAGCAGACAACCTACAAGGCCATTAGTTTAGTGGACCAGAAAGAATATGTCTTTAGAGTGTTTGCTGAAAATCAATATGGCATTGGCACCCCAGCAGACCACGTACCCATTGTTGCTAAATATTCTTTTGGTATGTTATTTCACTTACAAATATGTTATTCATGGAATATTTTTTCTTCACATGAAATAGTATTTGTCATGTTATCCTAATCACTGATAGATGGTGATGCCTTCATTTCTAGATACTCCTGGTGCTCCTACTAAAGTGGAGGCCTCTGATATTGCTAAGGATGCAGTGACACTTAAATGGTATGAACCTGATGAGGATGGTGGAAGTCCAATTACTGGATACTGGGTTGAGAAGCTTGACCCAGAAACGGATAAGTGGATCAGATGTAACAAGCTACCAGTGTTGGAGACAAACTTTAGGTAAAGGTGTGAAGAATACTGGTGGGTGATAGAAACTCACTTCTGGAAAATGCTGTTGTTAAATTTGATCACAACATTTTGCAGAGTGAAAGGACTTTCCACAAAGAGGAAGTACAGGTTCCGTGTCTTGGCTGAGAATCTCGCTGGAGCTGGGAAGCCAAGCAAGGAAACCGATCAGATCTTAATTAAGGATCCAATTGGTAGGTTAAGGATCAATCATATATATAGGCAAACTGGCAACTTTAAAGATTAGACCAAATAAAAATGAGAAATAAGTACAAACTTACAAGGCGATGATGTTGTGATTACAGATCCTCCTTGGGCACCTGGTAAACCTTATATCAAAGAAATGGGTAAGACTACCGCCCATCTTCAGTGGACCAGGCCAGAGCATGATGGTGGGGCCAAAATAGAGGGTTACATCATTGAGCTACAGAAGAGTGGGACTGAAGAGTGGGTCCGCGTGGTTGACTGCGCACCTACGAATGACCACGTCCTGGAGGGCCTGATGGAGAAGCAGGAATACACCTTCCGGATAAGGGCCATTAACAAGTTAGGAGAGAGCGAGCCCAGTGATCCCAGCGAGGCTGCTATTTGCAAGCAAAGACTTGGTGAGTGACTGCGGGGCATGCTTACGTGTTTTGACCAGCATTGTGCTACATCTGTTACAGAAAGTGATGAGTGACGTCACTTACCCGGTGTTTGTCCTTGTTTTAAACTAGATCCTCCTGCACCTCCACGCTGGCTTGAAGTGGTGAACGTCACCAAGACGAGTGCTGAGCTGAAGTGGAGTGCTCCAGACTCGGATGGTGGCTCCCCTGTAACCAACTATGTAGTGGAGAAGAGAGACGTGAGGCGCAAAGGCTGGCAGGGGGTGGACACGACCGTGAAGGAGCTCAAGTACACTGTCACACCATTAAACGAAGGATCTCTCTACGTTTTCCGCGTGGCAGCTGAGAACGCAGCCGGACAGAGCGAATTCAATGAACTGGAGGACTCCATCCTCGCTAAGGACACGTTTAGTAAGGCTTTCTTTTTGCAGTTTAATGATAACAGTCTGTTTTTATTATGCAACTATGCTGTTAGCTAATGTTCTTTAATGTTTGCAGCTACTCCTGATCCACCATACGCTTTGACTGTCTTGGAGATCACAAAGAGACATGTTGATCTGAAATGGGAGCCACCTAAAAGTGATGGCGGCAGACCCATACTTAAGTACGTTTTGTAAACAGTTAGGGGTCATTTGTGTTGTTTTTTTGTATTGACCAAATACATTTATAATAAAATGGTTTTGATACTTTTTACCCTCTTTGCTGGTAGATATGTCATTGAGAAAAAAGAGAAAATGGGAACACGGTGGTTGAAGGCTGGGAAGACACCAGGGCCAGAGCGAACGTACAAAGTGGCAGATGTTGTTGAAGGAAGTGAGGTGCAGTTTCAAGTCCGTGCAGAGAATGAGGCTGGTGTTGGAGACCCAAGCGAACCAACTGACACTCTCACAATTGAAGATCCTACAAGTACATAATTTCTTCTTTTTTACATCCTCAGAAAGAAAGTGCTGTGCAGGAAGTTCTGTTGATATTTGAGGGTAAGAGTAACTAGTTGTGACATTAGATTGTAATGTGATTGTAATGTGTTGTTCAGGTGCACCATCTCCTCCTTCGGACCTGAAAATCACCGATGCAAGCCGACAGCACATCACTGTCACATGGAAGGTTCCAGAAAAGACTGGTGGTAGCCCCATACTGGGCTACCACATTGAGTTTGCAGAACCAGGTATTGAGAAATGGCTGAGGATCAACTCCCGCCCAGTGAAGGAACTTCGATTCAGAGCTGAAGAAGGCATCATCCCAGAAAAACAATATGTCTTCAGAGTTCGTGCGATAAATGGTACTGGTGTCAGTGACCCCTCTGAGGTCTCTGAGGGTGTGTTCGCCAAGGATCCTGAAAGTAAGTGGTCTTCAAAATTTTCACATGGTTTGTTGGCTAGTGCTGTTCCCTCAGACTTCCATGATCATGGGTTTAAATCCCTTTCTCTGAGTTATGTGTCTGGTGTTTGTATGTTCTTCTCTACATTGGTTTACCCTGGAAGCTCCAGTTTCCCACAGCAGTCCAAATATTGCAAGACCAGCTGGACTAGGAACTCTAAATTGACTTTTATGTGTGAAATGTAATCAAATGAATGTTTTGTTCTCCCAAAGGTGCCCCTAGCCTTGGCATGGCGACACAAGACATTGTTGTGGTTGAAGGAGAGAAAATGCTGTTGTCTGTTCCATACAAGGCCGTGCCTAAACCAAACATGTCCTGGCAAAAGGACGGGGCTGAGCTGAAAGCTGATGACCGGGTCACTCAGACCTGTGAGCTCACTGTGGCTAACTTGGAGACCTTCAAGTGCGCACCCTCAGATGCTGGCGTGTACACTGTCACTTTGGAGAACAGTCTTGGATCTGTGACTGGAACAGTTAATGTTAAAGTCATAGGTACGGTATTTTGAGGGTGTGATCCTTATAGAATTATAGGTAGTACATGCATATATAAAAAATTGACTTTCATATATTATGTTGTTTTTTACTGGCAGGCCTACCTGGACAATGCAAGGAAATAAATGCAAGTGAGGTGACAAAGAACTCGTGCAAGCTAACCTGGGTGCCTCCAGAAAGTGATGGCGGCAGCCCTGTCCTTCACTATATTGTGGAACGCAGAGAGTCCAGTAAAAAGACCTATACGCCTGTGAATTCTGGAGAAAAGGAAACAAGCATGGTTGTCAGAGATCTGTTGATTAACTCACAATACTACTTTCGTGTCAAGGCCGTTAATAAAGTTGGAGGTGGTGAATTCCTTGAAATACGCAATCCTGTCATCATTGAGGACCAAAAACGTGAGTGAGGGCAAGTGCTGGTGACCTACATCTATAAATAGCTGATGTCCAGAATGTATTTAAGATAAAATGTGCACAAACTGAAATGTTTTGCAGAGCCCCCTGACCCACCTGTTGAAGTTGAAGGCCGTGATCCCAGTTGTCAGTCTGTGACCATACTATGGAAAGCTCCTGAGAATGATGGTGGAAGCACCATCACAGGGTATATTGTGGAGAAGATTGAGAAGGATGGAGACAGATTTGAGCGATGCAATGAGGACCCGGTTCCCGGCTTCTCCTACATTGTGAAGGGCCTGACGGAAGAGAAGGAGTACCAGTTCCGAGTGCGGGCTGAGAATGCTTGTGGAGTCAGCAATCCTTCTCAAAGCACACCACTGATCAAGGCCCTTGACCCAGTTGGTATGTTGAGCTCAAAACGACAGTTTCCATGCCAACAAAAACATTTCAATGCACTCCATTTATGAACACGTCAATTACAGTCACAATCCATTTACATGCATATTGTGTGTCCAGTCCTGTTTCAAATGGCAGTTAAGTTTGCCAGGAAGCACCAGCAATAAACACAAACTCCAACTATGAGCATAAATGTTTTTGGTCTCACTTATGCATTATCCAGCCCGTCTGTCTCTGCCTATAAGCACTTGTGTTCATAACCAACACTTGAGCTTATGCAATGTAGAACCAACCACTAATATGAATTACTAAGGTGTTACTGCATTCATCTAATGGTATCTTATTAAATATTAAGACATTAAAAGTGTGAGATGCATATCCTATAGAGCACACATATCCTTTGAAGAAATTAAATGTAACAAATACCGTTCTGTAACTGAGTTTATGTGCTTCACACTTTATTCTACTTTATCTCAAAAGTGCTGTCATTTTATTTCAGATCCACCTAAGGTCTCTCTCAAAGGAGGCCTACAGTATGGCCTGAGCCTTAAAAATGGTGAAGAAATCAAGATAGATGCTCGCATTTCTGGATCCCCATACCCTAAAGTGACATGGACGAGGAACGACGAACCCCTCAAACCAGAGACCACCAGGAAGAAGCCAGAAAAACCCATCATAAGGAGAAAGAAGGCCAAAGACGCCCCACCTGAGCCAGAAGAGTCCTACCATCCACCAATCTATGAGCGTCTTTCATTTGATCTCAGCAAGAGGGGTGAAACCAGTATAATGATAAGAGACTCCATTAGGAGTGACCATGGAAATTACACAATCTTGGTGGAGAATATTCATGGATCTGCAACTGCATCCTGTGATGTCAATGTGCTTGGTAAGAGCATTTTTTTCCATTTTTTAATTGATTTCTTATTGTGTTCTTCGTTGCTTGCTAGCATTTATTAAGCATATTTATATCTATTTACTAATATTGCATTTTATTATGTGCATATACATCGATGTACTGATTATTTTCTAAACTGTTTTTTTATTTGTAGATAAGCCTGGAAGGCCTGAGAATTTTGGCTTTGAGGAAGTCAGGAACACTTCTTGCATTTGCAAGTGGGACCCACCACTGGACAACGGTGGCTCTGAAATCCTGAATTATATTCTGGAGAAGAAAGACAGTACAAAGGATGATACTGCATGGGTCAATGTTGCGTCAAGTGTAAAGGCCTGCTCATGTCCTGTGACTAATTTGATTGAAGGAAAAGAATACATTTTCCGTGTCACGGCAGAGAACAAGTTTGGTTCTGGCCATCCTTGTTATTCAGCAAAGCTTTTGGCTAAAAACGAATTTGGTAAGAAATTTAAGACATTTATTGTTTAATTGATTGTTAACTGAGTTTGCATACCATTGCCTTCTATGTTCTTTGTTTATTTATCCTAGAACCACCCGAGGCCCCCAACATGCCTAGAATTTTAGATGTAAAAGCTAACAGTATACGAGTTGGGTGGAATGAGCCCAAAGATAACGGGAGCCCTGTACTGGGATACTGGGTCGAGAGGAAAGAAATTACTAGCAAAAACTGGACGAGAGTGAATCGCAGCCTACTCAACTCTTTGGAGGTCAGGGTGGAGGGTCTGATGGAAGGCTTGAAATATATATTCAGAGTGTGTGCTGAGAATTTAGCTGGACCTGGAGCTTTCAGTGCACCATCAGACCCCACAACTGCACAAGATCCCATCCGTAAGTGGGTTTGGATACTATCAAGAAAAATATAAAAAATTTGTCACATTTTTTTAAAAACAGAAACTGAAAGATGCTGTCATTTGTACATCCACAGTGCCCCCTGGCCCTCCGGTACCACATGTTGTTGAAACAACTAACTCTACTATTAGTCTGAAATGGGACCCTCCACTATTCAACGGAGGAGGTGATATTCTTGGATACCATGTTGAGAAGGTTGTGGTAGGAGATAAAGACTGGTCTCGTTCAACAGAATCACGGTGCAGAGACCGTAAGTTTACTATAACAGGGCTCATTGAGGGAGCTGATTATGTAGTGCGTGTCCTAGCAGTCAATGACGCTGGTGAAGGAGCACCTGGGCTGACCGAACGTATCACTGTGAGAGAAGTTATAGGTAATCACTTCCAAATTCCTTTTACACCATAGCTTTTAAGTTTACTATAATTCCCATTATATTTTAAGTAATAAAAATGTAAGTGTGTAGGATGAATCAATCATGCCTGTATTCATTAACTCACAACAGAGTCTCCAGTCGTTGAACTTGACGTGTCTGTGAGAAATGGCATCCTAGTCCGGGCTGGGGACCCATTAAAGCTGGCTGCACAAGTCACAGGACAGCCACCACCTGAGGTGAAATGGACAAAAGATGAGGGGGAACTCGATAAAGAACGTATAGTTATTGAAACGGAAGGGAAAACCAACATACTCACTATCAAGAATACCCTGAGAACAGATCATGGACAGTACAAGATCACTGCCACGAACAGCTCCGGAACCCAATCTGCAGAAACACAAGTTGATGTGAAGGGTAAGTGACACACGGAATGCTTATGGCAGTAAACTCTCTTAAATACATTGAGCTGATATGTTGGATGTCTGTTTATTAATTAGAATATATATATTTCCATATTAGATGTTCCTGGACCTGTGGTAGATTTCAGAGCTGTTACAGTCACCAAAAGGATGGTTTTGCTACAGTGGGGGGAACCCCTTGACAATGGAGGAAGTGACATCTTCTGCTACGTTGTGGAACGGAAGGACGCGAAAAAGAACATATGGAGACAGCCCCTGGACATGACTTCATGCAAATGTGAAATTGTTGGTCTCCTCGAAGGAGAGGAATACATGTTCCGTGTTGTGCCTAAGAACAAATATGGTGATGGTCCCCCATCTGAATTGGGTCCTATTCCAGCTGTAGATCCACAAGGTAATAAGAGGGCTGTATTGAGCTGCATTTTGCATGTGGGTTGCTGCTATTGATTACAGCTATAATTTAACTTTTCTTTTTTTGTTCAGGTACACCACCTTCCCCAGACAAACTGCGTTACAGTGAAAGGACTAAGACATCAATTACACTTTCATGGCAGCCACCTCGAGGTGACGGTGGAAGTCCAATCTTGGGCTACTATGTTGAGAAACGGAGACGTGATGGAGGAGAATTTGAAATTGCTAACCCCCAGCTTTGCAGGGAAACCACGCTGAAATTGGAAAACCTCAAAGAACACGAAATGTATGACTTCCGTGTATTGGCTGTAAATGAATTTGGAAACGGCGAGCCTTCAAGGGAATTGAGCGTTCTCATCAAAGATGATGAAGGTTTGTTCTTTAGAGAGTTGTACATGTAAAGAAATCACTAAAAATTTTGTGAGTCTAATTTAGATTTTTCTTTTTATTTCAGGTTGGCCAGTAATAACACTGCTGAAGCAGATTAAGGGAAATGTTCTTATTGGCAATAATGGCGAGATGGCTGAAATATCTGCTGAGGTGACAGGCCTCCCGTTACCTAGTATTGAATGGTCCAAAGATGGAGTTGTCATTGAGAAACCAACAGAAACGCTGTCAATACAAACTGAAGAGACAGATAGAAAGACAGTTACAACCAAACTGAGCATTCCTGCAATGGGCAGGAAGGACAAAGGTGTCTACACACTTGCAGCCTCAAATAGCCACGGATCCTCTTTTCATAATGTAAAGATTGTGATATATGGTGAGTGTTTTCAAAAATTTGATATTGAAAAGTGTTATTATTGTTTTTTAACATGGAGGAAAAAGGTGTAACATTAGTTTTTTTATGCCTCATCAGACTGTCCACTGCCACCACGAAACATTGTGGTTTCTCACATCAAGTCTGATTCCTGCTATCTAACTTGGGATGCCCCAGAAGATAATGGATGCAGTGATGTTACAAACTACAAAATTTCTAAGAGGGATGCCTCTGTGAAGAAGTCTGACTGGGAGGAAATTACTTCTTGTGTAGTGGACAGACGATTTACGGTACGCATAACCAAAAATCTGCCCATCGATGGGTTGGCTTGTAATATTGACTACCTGGGATAAGCTCCAAGCCGCCTGTAACCCTGAATGAGCTGAGTTGTGTGGCAATGAATGGATGTAATGGATGAATAGCCACAAATTTAAAATACATAAAATTCTAATGAACACTCACCAAAGATTCTTGGAAATATATGTGGTTACGTGACATAAACATCACCTGTATGTCACTTTCAAGGTTCCGAGACTTACGCCCAACGGAACATTCCAGTTCATGATCCAGGCCGAAAACAAGTATGGTTTAAGCGATGGCTGTGAGTCTGAGAAGGTTGTCCTCAAGGATCCGTTCGGCCTCCCTGGTCCACCACAGAACGCAAGAATCATTTCACATACCAGAAATTCTATGCTTGTCCGGTGGGACCCCCCCAAGGAGAATGGTGGCGCAATGATCCAAGGCTACTGGCTGGAGAAGAGGGAACGTGGAGGCGTCTACTGGAGTCGTGTGAACAGGGCTCCTGTCACAAAACCAGCAGTGAAATCCTTGGAGTACAATGTTCTGCACCTCTATGAGGGCATTGAGTATCAGTTCCGTGTGATGGCCTGTAATGCTGCCGGCATTGGCCCTCATAGTGAACCAACTGAATGCGTTGTTGCAAGGGAAAAATGCAGTAAGTCAGTATACCTAACCATGGGGCATTCCTACGCATTCTGTTTTTGTATATTTTTTCAAATTCAAAATTTAAATTCAAATTTTGTCAGATACATAACCAGGCACAGTGACAGTGAAATGCTTAATTCGTTAATTAGTATTCATATTATCCATGGTGTTTATTTTTATTCCTTTATTGCACTAGTTGTAAGTGACAATATGCTTAATAATTAACACTGTGTCTGTGCGTGTATGCGTGTGTGTGTGTGCATATGTATCCAACCAATAGGAGTAATGTATAAAATAGTTAATATTAATATGGGGATTAAAATGTAGTAACTGTGAAAGATATAGTATGTTAGCTTGTGCTTTTTTTATTCAGATATATCGAGTACACCGTCAGCTCCTGAAGTTGCAGACAAAACCAATAACAGTGTCAGCCTTGTATGGAGTGCACCGGATAAAGATGGTGGCAGCCCAATCCTGGGTTACATCGTTGAGATGCAGGATGAGGGATCTGCAGAGTGGAAAAGGCTGACTGAGCCAGACAAGCTGAACCTTACCACTAATTTCTCTGTGCAAAATCTCCAAGAAGACAATCAGTGCAGGTTCAGGATTATTGCAGTCAACGCTGCTGGCGAGTCTGACCCCAGCCCCAGAACATCTGCTGTGCTTGTCAAAGACATTTTAGGTACTGACAGTCAGGATTGCATTACTTATCCATAAGGCATTATCACAACGTTTGTTGTACTTAAACAGCCCTGTTCTTTTCGTTTGACAGTGGAGCCAGTTATCACTGTTGAGGTTGGTGTCCATGAGCTGGAACGTTGTCGTTCTGGAACTACCATAAAAATCCCTGTAACTGTCCAAGGCCGACCTCTTCCTAAAGTTACATGGGAGTTTGACGGTCCTGCAACCACTGAAAAGAAGAATGATATTCACACCCTACCAATTGATTCAGAGGTACTGGCTTTTGTTGCTTATAATCGTCATGGTTTTATGTTTAGCATTTCATTTCTTTATTGACGTATTCATGTTTGTGCTCATGAATTCTCTTTCCTTTTAGGTTCACTCAACTGACACCACATCAGCTGTAATAATCCCAGAGTGTAAATTAAGCCATTCCGGAAGATTCATCGTCACAGCTGAGAACAAAGCTGGGAAAAAAGTTGCGAAAGTTAGAGTCGGCGTGATTGGTAAGATCACCACCAGAACTGGCTGAACAGCAGAACTTGTGATCCAGTTTCCCATTTCGCTGAACAACAAAAATGTTTCTTAGATTTACCTGGAGCACCAAAGGACATCAAAGTCAGTGACATCACAAGAAGCTCATGCAGGCTCACCTGGAAGCCTCCTGTTCACGATGGCGGCGAGAGGATCATAAGCTACTGCATTGAGAAGAAGACGGTGGCTGGAAAAGCTTGGACAAAAGTCAATCCAGCATGTGCCACTCTGTCATTTTCTGTCCCAAATCTCAATGAGGGACAGGACTATCTGTTCCGTATCAGAGCAGAAAATAGCCTTGGCTTAGGGCCAGGCACTACCACTATCCAGAGGACTACAGCCAGAGATCCTATTCGTAAGTCACCTAATTAGTTAAAAATATTTTTAAAAATTAATTTGCTTATTGGTATATACTTAAAATATGTGTAACATTATATAATATACTCTCTTTTCTTTCCCTTAGTTCCTCCTGATTCTCCCATATTTGTTAAAATTAGAGAGGTGACCAAAAGTACAGCAACTTTGACGTGGAAACCGCCAAAGAATGATGGTGGTGCCCCTGTGACACATTATATTGTTGAGCGCCTCTACTGGGATACCACTGGGGCACAAAAAGAGTCCTGGAGACCATGTAGCAGGCGTGACATTGAAGAGACCATGTTCACAGTTGAAGACCTTGAAGAAGGTGCACAGTATGAGTTTCGAGTCAAGGCTGCGAACGAAGCTGGTGTTGGCAAGCCTTCCTCCACTGCTGGACCAGTCTGTATCAGAGAACAAATGTGTAAGTGATCTGTGGAGATACTCATGAAAGAGCCATGAAATATTCAGATAAAATCACACTCACATTGTGTTTACTTTTTGTTTCTTCTTAAAGGTGCACCTTTGATTGTGCTTGACGAATTCATGGAAGCGGAGCAGGGAACTGACATCAGCATTGTTGCTAAAATCAAAGGATTTCCTTCTCCTACATTTGTGTGGCAGAAGGCCCCACCCCATAAAGCTGATGACAGGGCTGACATACAGTATGACGAACATATCAATAAGCTGGTGTCTGAGAATAGTTGCACATTATTGATCCAGCAGGGGACTAGGGCAGACACTGGCCTCTACACACTCGTAGCCACCAACAATTTGGGAACGGCATCCAAAGAGATGAGACTTAACGTTCTAGGTAATTATCAGTATAGCGACACCTGAAACTGATTTCATGTCACATCACATATTTCACAAATGTGTGGGTCCAGTGAAATAACTATGTTATGAGTTACAAAGCACTGAAGTATTGTTCGCTTTGCAGGACGACCTGGAGCTCCTTCAGCACCTGTTAAATTTGAAGCAGTTTCTGCAGAAAGCATTACACTGTCTTGGCTACCCCCAATAGATGATGGTGGTTCAAAGGTCACCAACTATGTTATTGAGAAGCGAGTGGCTAACAGGAAAACATGGGTACTGGTTACAAATGAACCCAAAGAACGTATATACACAGACGAAAATCTCATGGAAGGGTATGAATACGTGTACCGGATAATGGCTCAAAACAAATATGGTATTGGAGACCCTCTTGAAAGTGAATCTGAGAAGGCTAGTAATGTTTACGGTGAGTTCTTCAGAATTTTACACATACAGAAAATCTGACTGCTGTATCCAGAGATTAGAAGTATGTTGTACCAGCACTGCTTGTACTAACGTGTTTGTGTATGTGTGTGTATGTCCGAAGTACCCCCTGGGCAATGTGAAAAACCAACCATTTCAAGTGTAACTCGTGATGCAATGATGATCAACTGGGAAGAACCAGAAGATGATGGTGGATCACCAGTCACTGGATACTGGATGGAGCGCAAGGAGACGACGGCAAAACGATGGAATAGGGTGACACGTGACCCAATACGTGTCATGCCCCTTGGTGTTTCCCATAAAGTGACAGGTCTCATTGAGGGCTCTGAGTACCAGTTCCGCGTTATAGCCTTTAATGTAGCAGGGTGCGGGCCTCCGAGTGTGCCTTCAGATCCTGTCTTTGCCAGAGATCCTATAGGTATGTGTATAGCTTTTTTTGGTAAATTTTATTATGTCATTGTGTATTCCTACACTAATATTATATCCTTTGCTTGTAGCTCCTCCTGGACCTCCAACTCCCAGGGTAACCGATTTCTCCAAATCAGGAGCTTGTGTAGAGTGGATCCCACCACTTAAGGATGGTGGATCAAAGATCATTGGATATATTGTTGAACACAAAGAAGAGGGTCAAGAAGAATGGAAAAAAGTAAGTTAATTATTTGATTTTATCTTGAGTAGCCTGAAAATTTGTATAAGATTGAACATGACACTATAAATTTCTTTTTAGGCTACTGATATAGAAGTTAAAGGCAGAAAATTTGAAGTGACCGGACTGAAAGAACTTGGGCACTACAGGTTTCGGGTTAGCGCTTTAAATGCTGCAGGTGCAGGTGAACCTGGTGATGTTGCTGATGTGATTGAACTTAAGGAACACATAGGTAAGTACCCATTACTACACATTAAATTTATGATTATTTAATTCAGTATGCACTTATATGAGTTATTCGTTTTGCCAAAAATTGCAGTTGCTCCTGAGGTGGACCTGGATGTTTCTGTGAAAGAAAAGTTAGTAATTCATGTTGGTGGGGAATTCTTCATCTTGGCCTATTTTTCGGGCAAGCCTGCACCTCAGATAACATGGAATAAAAATGGATATGCTGTACCAGCACAAGCGGTCATTAAGACTACATCTTCGAGTTCATGTCTTTCACTTAAGAAATGCTCCAGAAACGACAGCGGCACATACTCAGTGACAGCCAAGAATGAAGGTGGCGAAGCTAAGAAAGATGTTATTGTGGATGTGTTGGGTAAGCATTTTGTGAAAGTGGAACAGTAATTTGTAATCTGAACAGGAATAAAACTGTGTTGTATTAAAATGTATTCTATATATTACCTCTCTAGATGTTCCTGGTCCAGTTGGCACGCCCCTATCCACAGAGGTCCTCTCCACTGACTCCTGCAAATTAAATTGGTTTTTCCCTGATAACGACGGTGGCACGCCCATTACTAATTTCATCATTGAGAAACGTGAAGCTGAACGCAAGACGTGGACTACGGCTTTTTACGACGCCAGCAGACAAAATGCAATTATTCGCGCTCTGACCATTGGCAAGACCTACTTCTTCAGGGTTGCAGCTGTGAATGCGGTTGGAATGGGTCCTTTTGTTCCAACAAGTTCAGAAGTTGTACTTAGGGAAAAAATTAGTAAGTATTTTTTGCTTACATTTGTAAAAAAAAAATAATAATAATAACATAA